>JASDQU010293564.1:0-14280 GCA_032191745.1 Picea mariana
AAGTTGACTATCGAGAAGAATTAATGTGTGCCATATAAGTTATTAGAAGAGAAAAGAAGAAAAACAAGAAACTACAAGCAGAACTAGATAAGAAAAAGGACACTCGAGAACTAGAACAAATGATCACAAAATTGAAGGTTCAAATAGAAGAAGATAAAATAATTGAAGAAACACTCACAGAACAACTAGAAGAAAAGGACGAGCTCATTGGAAACTTGGAAGCAGAGGTTGTCACACTAAGAAAGGATATTCAAAAGAAAAATATGCAGAATGGCTCAAAAGTTCTAGATGACATTATCAGCAGTCAAAAATCTCATCTTGACAAGTCCGAACTTGGATACAATCAGACAGAAAAGGGATCAAGCTCCAAAACAACAGAGCAAGAAACAAATCCAAAGAGCTAGGCATAAACAATCAAAGAGGATAGGAAGATGTACAAGGAAGATTACAGGGACACTCCTCCACCAAGAAGATTCATATTTCAGAATCAACAACAGACAGATAGGCCTCAAGAAGAAGGATTCATAAGAGCACCTCCTTTCAGAAGATCTTCAACTCCCAGGTATCAAACTATATTTTTTGGTTTATGTTATGCATGTAATAATTTTGGACATAAAGTTGTGAATTGTAGAGCTAACAACAGGAATAGTAACAACTTTGAGAGTTATACACAAAGAGATTATTCAAGGAGAGCTAGTGACACACAAAGAAGAAGTTACAACAGGTTTGAATCTTTGAGCACTGAAGTGGAATGTTACAAATGTAACAATTTTGGACACATGGCCAAGGATTGCAGAATGACAGTCCCTCCTAAAGAACCTCAACAGAATAACAATAGTCACAGATAAGAACCTCAGAAAACGACATGGATAAGAAATCAATATAAGTATAACAATGAAGAATGCACAGTCGGTCTACAAGCTAAGTAGAAGAAACACAGTTGGTATGTTGACAGTGGATGTCTTTAATGGTATGCTCATAACGTTAAAATGGTAAGGAGGACAACATAAACTTTAACAATTGCAAGTGGAATTTTGAAATTTTCAATGTTCCAAGCAATACTTTGCCCCTTCAGAGTTTCTAAGCAGAGTCATAAAAGCAATTCTGTCCAAATATATAAAACTGTCTTTATGGGTATCCATAGCAAGCTTAATTCGCTGACAGTCAAGTACTTTATGCAGGGTTTGTGTTTGTAAAAATAATTTTGGGATTTCAATGGAGTCCAGTAACAGTGTATGTCGAGCTCTCGTGCACAATTTATAACGATAAAACATAGAACTTCTCTACATGACAAATATAACATGTAAATTAGTCTAGCTATAATGTTGTGGTGGTGAATGTGAATTTAAAAGAACAAGATCTATAAATAATTTAACTAGCATGCTTGAAATTGTTATCAATGTGGAGGAAAGCAGATATCCACTCACTCTCTCCAAAAGATAAAATTGGATGAAGTTTCCTCCATTTTTGTTGACAGTTGTTATCACACTAAGTTGCCTTGGGTTTTTAGATTGTTTCCATCTTTTCCTAAGCCTTAGATTTTAATTTTTTAAATTTCACCCCTTTTAAAGTTGTGTTTGTTAGGACCCCTTTTGATAAATAAAATGTTGAGTCATAACTTATGTTTTGATCCTCATTTGATATTTTGGACTTAGAACCGTTTTTGTTCATGACTTAAAATTTTGGTCCCCTTCATGATTTGTCACTAGGATCGATCCTTCCCATGACTAGACTGATTTTACAGACCATTTTCCTCATTCGTGCCCTCGTAGACATGCCTTGATGTCGTTGCCTACTTGTCCAATCATTTTTTGAAATGGAGCGCTGCCCACTCATCAGGAATTTCCTTAGCACCTTTCCCTTTCATTATTTTACACCTCGAGTTATGATTACATCGACTGATGTCATTTTCCTTGTTTTCAGCGCCAGGAGTTGGTTAAAAAGATACCTTCAAGATCTCATATTTACGAGCCCTGATAATGGTTTGTGATTTTGAAAAACTCAAGATTTCTACGCTGCGCAAACTCAAAGTTCTAACCAGGCGACAACACTGTTGCCAGATCCGATGCTGGGGTAGATTAGGAGGCTGTGATGTTCGTGACTTCGTCTTGAAATCTCGATGAGGCTTCAAACAAGTCTTTATTCCATAGGTATCCCGTGTTTCCTCCTCTGCACATAAATTTTCAAAGAGCTTAGCGCTCAGAGTTTTGGATTATCGGGATTGTATAGTTGAGGGAGACCTTTCTTCACATCATCTTATCCTTGTCTCCTCCCTTTTCAAACCTATGAACCTCACTACCTGTATGTCAAAATCTGATACACCCGTGTCCCATAGCTACTGATTTCACAACCTCTAAAAAATTCTATCCTCTGCATACGCATTGCGCTATGTAAGGCGCTGCTTAACCACACCGTGTCTCCCCTACTTCCTTTTACATTTGAATCGATCATTTTCTACCCAACTTCAAAGGGCCAACTAAAGAGTACCCTCTCATTTTCTAAGTGTTCAATACCTAGAAAAATCCAAGGGAGGGATTTCCACAGCCAAGTCTTATCTTACTAGCAATCAATCTGGTTTAAGGGGAAGTTCGTGTAAAAGTGCAGCTTTGTCTATTTGAAGCTCGACTTTAGGTCCTCCTAGTCATTACTATCCCATATCCATAAGAAGTCCTCAGTCTAAGCTATGGAGACTCCTCAGATGAAGAAGTCACACAAGGGGGGCAAGGTAGTTAGAACTGAACCTGTGGATATGCATATTTTTGCGACAGAGTCCATGGAAAGAGAAGTTTTTCAAAGAGTGGGATGCCTCTCTTTCTGCCAAAATATGCAAAGAGGCCATCCTGAGGTGACAAGGCAATTTGCCTTACATTTTGATGGTAGTAGAACCAAGGTAGGAGATTTAGAATTTGAGGTGATTGAGGCCTCTATTTCAGCTACAACAGGAATCCCTATCACAGGTGAGAAATGGTTTAAAGCCATGGCTTTGAATGTAGCCTATGGAAAATATTTCCTCAAGCCTGAACATCAAGCCAATGATTTCTCTAAAGGTGTGCCAAGGAATCAGTTGATTGAGTAGTTTGACAGGATATTGAAAATCATCTAGAGATACTTTACATGTGAAGGGATGTTTAACACATTGTACCAGTACCTTATAAGGCTTCTGCTGCATTTTACTGGTAAAATTGAAATGAATATTCCCTACTATTTGTTAAGGAGAATAGGTAAGATGTCAGACATGATTCAATCCAAATCTAAGGATGTGGATACTAGCATCTTCCACTCTGGATTGATTAAAATGCTAGTCTCTGAAGAATCGGGTAAGAAAGATATCTCATGGGAACATTTTGTTGTTGCTTCCCACTTCAAGTTGGATGTAGCAACCACTCCTCAATCATAGAATGCAAGCCCTTTATCATCCTCCAGTGCTGCTAAAGCAGGTACCAGCAAGAAGAGAAAGGGCAGAGTTCCTGTTCAAGTTTTAGAGGTCATCAAGCAGGTTCCAAGAACTGAGGAGGAAGCTTGTCATTCCCCACAGAGACATTGTTTACCTCCTCCTCCACCAGAGTTAGAAGAAGTTCCTTCTACCACTAAAACTGCAACAAAGAAAGGGAAGAAGCTACACTTTGCCTCTTCTCCTCTAGTAGCCAATACTAAGGGTCAGAAACCTTTCACAAGATCATCAGTGCCCAAAGAGGTTTTTGAAGAATAGTCCCTACCAAAAATCCCTATACAAAAGAAGAAGGGTAAAGGCATTGATAAGCCTATGGAAAGAAAATAAGAAACCCCTGTGCAAAAGAAGAAATATAAAGGCAAAGGTATCAAGAAGCTTGGTGATACAGACAAGGCAATTCCTATACAACAGGAGGAGGAGACCATGAAAAATCTATTTGAGATTGTGCATGTCACTACTCCACTTGACAGTCAGACATTAAAAGGATTAATAAGGAAACTTAGGGATGCTAGGAAGAGGGTGGCTCAATTGAAAACATAAGCCATGTCTGACAGAGTTAAGATGAAAGAGCTCATGGATGGCTACAGTCACACCCTTGACCTGACAAGGTTCGCAGCAAGAAAATCCCAGCCTCTCCATAAGCAGCTCAAAAACCTTTATAGGTATAACAAAGGCTTCCAATCTTAGAACAGGAAGCTCAAAGCAGAGTTGCAATATTTTCAAGATGAAGTGGCTCAAAGAAAATTGCAGGTATTGGTTGAAGCTGTTATTGAAAAGGAGACACCAACAACCAAGGAGAACATAGCTCCACTGAAGAAGCATGTAACCGCTAAAAGAAGGAAGCCTGATGTGCCAAAGGAGGATCCTCCTCATACAAGAAAGAGTGTCAGGTTAAGTGTCAAGGTAAAGTAGCTGGTGAAAGGTGAGCCCCATTTTTGAGGATGGTTCCTTTTCGTGAAGATAAATTGTTGTTGAAACATTACCTCTGCCACTTATATAGGATTCTAAGTGCTTATTGTTTAGAAGTTTTGGGCTTTTTGTGAAGAACTAACTCCTTTAGCAGTAAGAATGCAGACATTCCATAGTGCTATGGCGCTACAGAATAGTCTATTTTTCGTGGACCACTGGTGTGCCACCTACAGTGTGGCTAAATCACCTAAAGATAATGGTGCTAATATTACTCAAAGTCACTACTTACTCTTCACATGTCCAAGCTGGAGGTGCTACGTTTTTATGGCACTACCTAAAATTTGCACAGAGACACACAGTGTGCGCTACCTAAATTTGCTACCGAATTTTTTGGCAGAGATGGAATTTGCATAGAGACGCACCAGAGTGGCGCTACCTATATTCGCTACCTAAAATATCACAGATACCGAAGTTTTCACAGGGGGTAGGAAGGTTTGGCGCTACCTTTTCTACTAGTCTAGTTTTGAAGTGTGCTACAAAATGTTACGAAATTTGGTGAAGGCACTACAAAGTGTGCTACTTAGAGTGCTACCCAAAGAAGCTACCAACAGACACCAAGGATCTAGGAGGGTCAAGCTAACAACTTTTTGGATAGCTGATGATGGAGAGAACTGCAGAAACAACAACTGGCAACATGATGACAGCCACATGCTCCTGAGGGACACATGGAAAACAAGGAGTTGTGCAACAAAGAGGGATCAAGTTACTTTGAAGATTGGTTGGATTAGTCACCAACACTTTCCTATTTTATATCATAGGTTGTTAGTCAAGTTGTTAGATGCAATAAATTCTTAGATATTTTCATGGGAAGGAGGCCAGCTCGTACCTCCAGTTGTTGCCTCCCTTTTGTTATAAATAGATAGATGAAATGCTTTAGTAGGTTCGGATGGTTGAGCAAGGCTCCTATATACTGTAATATTTTGATGAAGTGACTATGAACTGGCTATGTACTTGATTTAGGACATCTTGGTTAATAGAAATCAACTCTTCTTTCAGCTTATTTGCTTCTGATGCTAAATGTTCATGCTTTGAATGATTCACATGAAATAGTTGTGGTGATATTATGGTGTATGTTTGATCATTATGTTATCATGATGTTTATTTAGCTTCCTTAAGTTCTGAACTCAAGAAGATCTTGTGTTAAGAATCTTTCTTCCTTAGGATGTTTGTAGACCTGATGTTTACAACAACCCCTACATTCCTCTCATTAAAGTCTTCCCTCTATTCATACTCACTCCCAATTACTGATTGAAGTTAGTCAAGACCTTGATTGGTGGTGCATGCTAGCCCTGTTTTCCGAGTTGGAACATTATCATTTTGAGTCTTTTCCATTTGACCCCCTAAAACACTCTTACATTCACATATAACCTAATGGGTACTGGGCTTGCCTCCCATGCCATCTAAAGGTGATTCCTAGTGCTAACAGACAGTGACCCGCCATAATCATAGAAATCCAACATTCGTCATTTCTCTCTCGTTAGCGATGCAAGAAATCTGTGGTGTGTTTTTTTGACCGTACGTGTTAAAAATGATAAGTTCACTAGCAGGAGGGAATGCGATCCAAGAAAGAAAAAAGAAATCCATGGTGCGTTTTTCTCTATCCTGGAAAAAGGATAAGTTCTATGGAAACATCAATTAAGAGAGAATGCGATCCAAGATAGAAAAAACCAAAGACACTGTATTTTCCAATTTTGGAGAGAAATCTAGAGTAACAACTCGGATAAAAACAACCTATCAGAATTGACATTAAAATGGAAACACGATAATTGAATATTAAAGACCAAAACAAACCTGGATATAGACAAAGATCACCACACCTACACCTGCAGATAGGTTGTTTGTGGCAACAAAGGGAATTTTAATCCAATTTATCAAATTCTGGTTTAATGACCATGATGATGAAATCTGTACGATACAGTTCTTGAGAGATCAGTCCAAGGTGGTTCTTTAAAAAATTTCATTAATTTGCTATAATTATAAACTAGTCTCTACAAGAAAATGTTTAAAACATTTCTTATGGAACATTTCATTAATTTGAGATAATTATAAACCAATCTCTACAAGTAGATGGGCATTTATTCTTCCCTCAGAGATGGTGCAGGTTTTAAATGCATTCAACTTTGACATCCATGCCATGTAAAATCCACCCCTAAACCAACATGCATCATTTCACTCTCCATCGTGCCACATGGTGAAAATTTGAGAGGGATTCGATTAAACCTGTTCTGATTGTGTATAGCAAATCCAACATGAACAAGATTCACTTGGGGGTCACACATCAACTACTAGGCCAATTGATTCCTGGTCGTCGGGGCCATTTGCCACATTCTGTTCGAATTATGTCACGGGGTTTGGATTATCATTGCATTTCAACCATTTAGTTTTGAGCGATGGAGTCTCCACTGTCCCATCTCTCTGGCATGATTCAACGACTGTATTCTGGTCAAGGTTCACCAATCACCAGAGTTAATGTGATGGACATATCTTACCCTCTCACTTGAAATTTGTACAACAAATTTAAGAAGCTAGGTGAAGGTTGAAGTTGAAAGACGACAAATAAGACTCGTGCAGAGCTTTCATTTGACTGCACCATTAAATCACATTAATCACAATGTATACATGGCTATTTCATGGTTTTCAAAACAAAAATTGTTTTATTGTTATTTTTTTCTGACTAATTGTCACGTGCAAGCAGGGGAAATTAGTCACTTCAATGTTCTTGACCAATCAAAAAACATAATTTTAAATATTTAAAAATCAAAAAATAATTTAATTTATTTATAATATTTCAATTAATAAACATTTTTTGAAAAACATTAGAAAACCTTATGCATTTTTTTATAAATTGATGAAAGTCAACATGATTTTGACTTACAACTGATTGTTATATTCCCTTCTTTGGCAGGGACTAATAAATGGGAAGACTTATATGTACTTAATTTAAGTTGAATGTGAATTGTTGATGTAGTGATGTATTAATTAAACATTTTTTTTTTTTTTTTATAAGTAAAAATAATATTTTTGATATTGTGTAGTAAATTGGATCTACAAATACTCGAGGCTTTATTAGTACAGGGCTCAAGGCTAATACAACAATATTTTTATTAAGAGTTTAGCATGTCATTTGTGGGAATTAAACTTGGGTGGTGAGGATAACACTCCTTCTCTTAGCCACTGAAGTTAAACCCAATTGATGTGGTCACTTAACTTGTTACATTTCAAAATCATTTAAAACTTCACATGTGCTTGAGTTAGTGGGCACAAAAATTATTCTCATTCAAATTCAAAAACCTTGAGAATTGGATTGGAAATCGAGACAAAGAGTGTCAAAGCTAATGCTACAATTTAGAATAATACTCTTGGATAGTTGATGATTGAACATTGTATGTGTGTTTTTTTTATGTAGTTGATGATAGGACATTGTATCTTTTTTTTATAAAGAAATTCTATTACACTCTTGAGAAATTTCAATGTTAGTTTACAATATTTTCCACATTGAATATGGTCTCATATTCTATATTTTCACCTGTACAACCAAAATATTAGATTGAAGGTTTTTTTTTTCTTATTTTTAACAAAAATGGTTGCTTTTGTATTAAAAGGAGGCTGTAGTCGAACCATCCAACATATTAATAAAAAAAATTAAAAAAGATAAAACTATCTACAAGACTTCAAAGTTCTTCATGATTTCAACAAAAATGCTTCTACTCCGCACTAGTCTCGAATTTATAACCTTGGAACTGACTATATGGCTTGTATATAGCCTTACATATTCTCCTAACAAATTTACTATCTTGCAATACATAAGAAAAAATCAAAGTTTTTTTTATTTTTTTATAAGTAAGTATTTTTATAAAAATCCTTTCAGCACCAAAAATTACAACATTGTCTTGTCTATCCGAGGACTATAGTTACTGAATTGCTCCAAGGGGAAACCAATTTAGCGAGCCTCCCAAGTAAAAAACCAGTGGTTTAGATAACTTGTCAGATAACATAATTGAGCAACTTGAGCGGAAAGGCCCCATGGGGAAACCGGTTTGCCCAAGATTCTAAACTCTCTAGGATCGACACAAGACAATCAAAACAGATTTTAATCGAAAAGACAGATGGAAAAATATAAACAAAACAACCAGCAGGCCATGCAGTCTGACACTTGTACAACAATCTCTCATGTTGTGGACGTGTTGCATGCCACAGTGTCCAAGGTGGGTGCTTGGAGAGTTGAAGTTGAGCCTGGTGCCATGTCATCCACTGGAGACAGTTGTAGAGCCAAACTAATATCGCTTATGAGTCCACTGGTGCATTTGGAGTTGGTTTTGTGGGGTGGCGAGAGCCATGCAAAGAGGAGAGCAACTGCAAGATTTGTGACCCCTTCTTGTCCAGGACTTCCAGACGAAAATGTAGGTCTTCCTCTTCCTTGCGAACCTCGAACACCAGGTCTTGCAGACTTGCAAGGTTGTCTTGGAATTTTGCACAGGTAGCACAGTCTAAGCAGGAGTGGGGCTGTTCTAGAGGCTTCTCCTGGCGGGTGGAGGTACCCTTGCATGGAGACTGGACTAGTGGCAAGTGCACTGGCGATGATGTAGGAGTTGAGTTCTCTGGCGAATTAGGAGGGACGACCAAGGCGGGTTGCGAGGAGGAGGCCAAATCCAGTAAAATCCTTGGGGCGAAGCCCAGTGATTTCCAGAGGAGGTTGAACCACTCAAGTCTACAAGCCTATGGCAAGGAGAGAGGAGAGATACCACTGTGGCTCTAATCAGACTGACCAGAAGAGGAGGACGAGGAGGGAGACGATCTCTACGAGGGTGCAGGGGCGGGATGAGGTCGAATTTCCAAGCACGACCAATTTTTGTACCAAGCCGAGCCACGCTTGGATATTCCTCCCAGTCTAGGCATGGCCGGAGCAGGGTGAAGGTGAGAAGGCACAAGGAAATGGCGAAAGTGGCCAGTGAGCACCAGAGGAAGGTGCAGACCGCGGGATGGCTCTGGTAAGAATGGATAAGGATGAAGAAAATGCTGGTGAGCTCTATGGTATTAATACCCTGGAGAGGAAGGATTCACACATAGAGGTGACCAGAGTAATGGTGGTTCCATCAATTGGATGAGAGGCCAGAGCAGAGCGCATTTGGAGCGTTAATGACTCTCTGGTTGCAATGAAGAGGTTTTAAGTTCATGGTGTGGGAGGGGGGGAGGGGCATGCACCCGTTACGTGGCTGGTACCACGCTGGTAGGCGCCATCCCCATCCTCGTGACACTTTTCCTTCACTAACACCCCATCTGGGGGAAAAATCAAAGTTTTTTGGATTCATATCTGCTAGGGGTATTTTTCTTGTTGACTTCCATTGAGGAGGGATTGACTGAGATTTGTTTTGCTACTTTCTCTACATTTTTCTAAAAATGGCTTCTTCCATAGCTTCCATCTATTCCTAATCAAGACAACCTACTGAAAGAGAAAGGGTCCCTAATTTCCTTAACTCCTCATAGCCTGGTCATTGCTCTAGTTCCAATTTTAAAACTCTATTCTGCAACACTTTAAATTTCTCCTTAACTTCCTCCAATCTGTCACCATTGCTACAAACCATGGAGATTTAGTAAAAAGAGGTATTTGATTCATAGAAATAATTCCTAGACACACAAATATTAAAATTATCCTACTTATTTTCATGAGATTTTTTTATGAAAACATGTGAAACAAAATTATGAAGCTTGAGATTTTTGTGGTGAGAGTTTTCTTCAGGCTAGTTCAGAATATCCACAATAATGTTTATTATAGGTTGATGTTTTAGATCCATAACAGGATCCATCTTCAGGACACAAAAATGGAACATGTTATGGATCTGAAACGTCGACCCGTAATATACAATACTGTGGATATTCTGAACCAGCCTGAAGAAAATTATGAAGCATTTTTAGTCAATAATGTTTCTTTGTGTGTGTCAGAGAGGTTGAGAGAGGAATGCCGAGCAAACAAGTATACTCATCTTGCAATAAATCAACCATTGTGTTAGTAGCAAACACCACACCCTTATCATTTCCCTCATTGGCATAAGTATGATGGTATATAGGGGCTTATGCGACATTGTGGACCAATTATCTTAACCAATCTAGGATAACAAGTTTATAGATAGAGATGCAGTACTTATGTTGAAAAAACAATTCCAAGTTGCATGATTTTTAGTCGTATCCAACTTATATTTATGGGCATTTTATAAAAACACGTGAAAAGGGTGCTATGTAATGTTGTGAATCAAGTATATATGTGTTGTAAAAACAATTCAAATTCACACGAATTTAGGTGTATCCAACTTATGTTAATGGACATTTTATGAAAACACATGAAAGGGGTACTATAAAATGTTATGAATCAAGTATTATTTACTTTTAAAAATAATTTTTACAATTGAAGGGAGGAGAAAGGGCCATCAAGAAAGTAACTAAATGATCTAGGCTCACCTGCTAAGGTGGGAGTTGTAGACATGGATATTGGGTTGACTATTGAGTTGAACCTGCCACTACAAGGGTTCCTCATGACACTTTTAATGCAAGGGTGAAGTGGAGGCATGAGTTGAAAAATTCACATAAAGAAAAGGAACTAGTCCATTTAATTGAGTAAAAAAATGCATTGTAGTTAGAATTATAAAAAAATCTAATCATCTTCAAAGGTTTAGTGGAGTGCGTTGAAATTCAAAACAAAAAAGGCATCACATTAACATGCATGATTCTCATTTAGGGGAGAGTAGTTACCGACTTGACGAGAACTCTGACCTCAAAACAAGAACTCTAACCCAAAAGCTCATATTTTTAGGTCAAAAGTACCAAAACCAACCCTGAATCAAAAAGTTGTGCTCTCATAATCACTCTTTTTTTGGGTTTAAAATTACAACCTTTTGCAACCATGGCCCTAAAAAATTGTAATGTTGTCAAGGAAAACCTTAAAATCAACACTCGAATTGAAAAGTGGTGCTACCAGTAGCATATTTTTTTTTTGGGGGGTGGGGGTGCAATAAAAATTACAACTTGATGAAAACCATGGCCTTAACAATTGGTATCGTTGTCACCAAAATCTTAAATTCAACCCCCGAATTTAAAAGTGACACTATCAACATCACCCTTTTTTGGGGGTTTCAAATTATTGCTTGATTGAAAGCACTACCTTAGCAACCAATATCATTGCATCCAAAATCTTAAAACCAACTGTTGAATTAAAAAGTGGTGCTATCATTGGCACCAATTTTTTGCGGGGCGGGTTAAAACTGCAACTTGTTTGAAACCATGGCCTTGAAAACCCATATCGTTACAACCAAAATTTTAAAATGAACCCCGGAATTGAAAAGAGGTGCTACCACTAACACCCTTTTTTTTCGAGCTTAAAATTGCTACATTTTTTAATCAAGTTGGATCAAATTGAAATCAAATGTCAAGGCCATGGTATGGATCAAGTTCTAATTCTAACCCCGAGAAAAAAGAAAAGTTACTACTAGTAGCACAACTTTTCAATTTGGGGGTTGATTTTAAGGTTTTCTTACCAACATTATGAGTTTTTGAGGCCATGGTTGCAAAATGTTTTAATTTTAACTCCAAATAAAAAAGGTGATTATGGGAGCACCATTTTTCAATTAGGGGTAAAAATAGCCACCAAATGTAACCTCTAAAAAAATGAGAGCTTTGGACATTTCTCGTCAAGTAGGTAACTAGTAAACCCACCATTTCAATGTTTCTTACTTTACTCTTTTAATGTAAGGGTGAAGTTGAGGCATGAGTTGGACAATTTAGGCCAATAAAGGGAACTATTCCCTTTAATTGAAACACAAAATATACTATAATTACAATTATAAAAAAATCTAACCATCTTCATTTGTTCAGTTTATTACATTAAAATTGAACATATAAGATTGCATCACATTAGCATGTATGATTCTTATTTAGGGGAGTGGATGGCCCTTAACAAATTATGTAAAGTGATCAAGCCACTATGTAACCTCTAACGAGTAAAATTTACAGATAACCTTTTAAAATTGTATGAAAAACATATAATATTCAACATTGAATTTAGTCTTTGAGTTGTTAGGGTCTAAATATAAAATATTATAATTTGCTTAGTGTAAAAATATTATAATTTATTCATGATGAAAAATATTTTAAATTAAAGCTAGGTAGGTTTCCCATTTTATTGAACTATCTATGATGCAATTTTGTTTGGTTTGGTTTGTTTGTTTTCAATTGGCATTTTCTTATCATGATGAGATTAACATATTTGGATTTGGATTTATCATTGTTGACAAAAATTAACACCATTTAATTTGGATACTTTTGATAAAGGATTTACAAGTTGGGGGTATCTATTTCACCAAAGTCATCCAAGTTTTACATTTAGCCCCAATCATTATTGTGTGCACTAATGCCTATCCAAAAACACAAGCATAGGCACTAACATGTCACCCGGTAGACTTAAACCATGGTGGGGACTATATTAGTTACCGGCTTTCAAAGACCCGACAAGCCACCATTGATTGCTTATAACGTTTTGAATTTAATTTGCATTGAAATTTATATTATAATTTTTTTTTCAAGATGAACCACATAGAGTTTTTAATTTTTAACTCATTCACTATCACATTTATTTTATAAACGTCGTTCACCAATTACTAACTTCTTGTAAACTTAAATAGTCCAATTAATCATTACATGAAATGATATTTATATGGATAAAAGGATAAAATTAAAACTATTGAAATGAATCACATAACATTAATTATCATCTTTAAGATTTTTATCTAATAACTAATAATTTTTTTATAGTTATCTCTTCAATTCTTTTTTTTTTTTCATGTGGTTGACGACATCGGATATTGGTGCTCGCTGCGTCCACAGATAACCCCCCCCCCAAATTCGCTAGAGAACATGGGGAGGCCGAGCATTTTCAGAATATTGGGGGATCAACAACAAGAGCATTTTATAGAATCATTTAAGGGAATAACATGTACACCCACAAGGAATTGAACCTGGGTGGGGAGGGTAGCAATCATTCCTCCCAACCACCCAAGCTACATCCAATGTGTTAGCAACAATTGTGGTATCGGGGTTTCGAAGGGTAAGACAACCGAGATCTTTCGAGTCTTGAAAGACCGATGGGATCCTAGCCGTTGACCTTGGCAGGACACGCGTCAGACATCAGAAGGAGAGTCGGGATTTCAGTTCATCGGAGGATCGGAGTTTCTGGAGGCAGGGAACTCTTACATGAGTGAATCGCGATGCGTGATTCCCCGACTGAATCAAAGCCGTCTATCAGCAGAGGCACATGGCGAGAGATCCTGCAAAGTCGAGGATCCCGGGAGCTAGAGCTTCATGTGTTTCAGAATCGCGATTCGCGATTTTCTGATAGGCGGGAACGACTGTCAGCCATGGAGGACAGGTGGCAGACTTTGCAACAAAGAGCGGATCGTTGACAAGACAATGGCCATGAGCCATCGGGTTTCGGGGATTCGCAAGTCCTGTGGACACAAACATTGTGTCGTCAAGAATGCCGAAAGCCCGATGGAAAGTTTGACTATGGTCACACGGAGGCAGTGGTCATGTGGTTCAGATTCCAGCCGATAGGTGCTAGCCTGTAAGGAATGGGGCTCATCGCAAATCGGGAATCAGAGTATCGGGAGTTTTGGGTACATGTGCACCTCGGCACCGCAAACCCCGAAACCCCGAAACCTCAACACATACCCCTGTCATCTATCCTTTGCCGCCACGTCCAATCCCCGTGTTATGCCATCTCATATTTTCTTCCCGGCCCCTGTGTCTTTTCCGCATGGCCTCTTCTCACCGTACATTCACCGCCTCACGTCAAGTCCCCAGTCACCATGATGGCC
>JASDQU010293567.1:0-10467 GCA_032191745.1 Picea mariana
CGAGAACTCCAATTCTCCGATTTCTAACTCTGCGGAATCTCCTGACACGTCTCCACCCGAGATTCATGGCTACGATCCCTCCTCAGGATTTCAAGAATCACAAGGTCTCGATTCTCTTGACTTCTAATATCCCGACGCCTCTCCGAGACTTCTCCTCTACCCATGAGGACTTTAAGTCCTGCGCAACTTCTGTCAACTCGGACGGTTGATAGGTAATCCCACAGGGATCTTATGACTCATGATCCTCCCGAGTTTGAACTCCTGTTCAGTATCCAAAGGCTTTAAACCTTGTGCACGTTCTCCAGATCTGACGGTTACAAGGGTTCGCCATCCCTCCCGAACAGATCCGACGGTTCTAACACCATTGGTGTAGAGACCTGTCTCCCTGTGGTCATAGACCATACCAACTGCGGTTTTCACCGCACCGCTAAATCTCCTGAGCTTGTAATGTGGTCAAGCAACTACTTGACACACTGGAACAACCAACGTCCGAAATTGGCCATTCCAGGCCCAATTTCTCTTCACATTTTCGGTCCAAAGATCACTCCACTGGCCCATCTAGGCTCAGTGTTGAAACCTTAGCTCTGATACCAATTTGTAGTGTACCTTTTTACTACTGAGGTTTACAACCTCACAGTTACCATTCTATACATGAATGTTTACATAACTCATACAAGAATTATAACCACATGGATTTAACACAATTAAACACATTTAATTCTCTGAATAAACGTATCTCATTACTACTATAATCACACATTCTATAGCATTTAACAATAATTCATTTACACAGCGGAAACATGATACATAAGCAGCCAGTCACCCATAACATGATCAAAGCATAATTCAAATACTTATCTTTTAACAGCTGTAGAAAACACCAACCGAGTGCAGGCCTTCCACGAACCTCCTAGCCTTAGACCACACTGTTCATCAGCTCAACAATGGGTCACCCCGAGCTGGGACCGAGCTCCACCCCAAAGTAAGGAATCCTAGGCTAGGCTGAGATTACAGGGAAGACATCACAGAAATATCTAGAAGGATTCTTCCCAAAGATGCCATCTTACGCCCACTACTACTAGACCCTCATTCCCCACATGCCTGTTCCGCCTGGGGGTATACACCTTCACACGCACAGTCCATCTGTGCTAGCCTCCCCTTTTGGGTCTCGGAAACAAGTTGGATCAGGAAGTCTAAGAGCCCGTAGCTGGTGCTGGACACTCTCTGGAAGAAAACACTTCCAAGCAAACTCTTTCACCTGGAAAGAGTTGCTCCCAGGCCTAACAACCTGCCTCTTCAACCACAATCACCTCCCTCACCTGGAGAGAGGTTACACACAGGCTAAGCACGAGTTCACACTGGCCAGTAAGCCATGCGCAATCCATCACTGCGTGGCCACAACATCCAACTGGGAAACAAATACGGGCTTCCCAAACAGGCTCAGCAATCACGAGATAGACTCACGGTTTCGGTTTCGGGATTTCACAAGGTGTACAGAGATTTCCACTCACAGGCTTGATGGTTCAGAACAGAATGTACGGGCTATCTCAAAGTGACACAGGCCTTTTTCTGGTTTGGAGGATGAAACAACTTTCCAGTACAAACACAAACTTTTTTCCAAAGTCTACACAGGCTTCCGGTTCAAGGGGTGTACGTTTCAAAGGATGCACGAGGGTATCTCTGCAAAGGTTTGACCCATTCATGCTCAGACAATCCGATCAAATTGAGGAGGAACCTACGCAGCAGTTGACGGGAATGGGAGCGGAACCCCCAACACGGCTTGCTTCAGCAGTTTTAATTGCATGCACATGGGTTGACACTTGTCACCCATGAATCTCATTCCTTCACATTTGGAAGTCACTCGTTCTTCCAAAGAACTTAGGGTAAAATAATATGCACATGGATATTTTTGGAAATAATATTAAAATATTATTCCAGGCCTAAGCCCCCTAGGCTTAGCCCCTAGGTTCAACACCCAACCCCTTAATCCCTTGCCCACTCTGTGGACGCTCAGTCCCCCATCACTCTTTCATCGTGGTCGGTATGCACCTGGCGGTTTTTATATTTTATTGAAGTGCTGCATACATACAGATACAAAATATAGGCCCATGGCCTTTTACCCTTAGGCTCTCTGGCCTAATCAAATACATAAGCCTACTGGCTTATACAAAACTTGGCTCACCAGCCTATAACACATATTTACAATCTCTTTCAGATCATGGTTTACATCGGGGCTCGGCCTTGGGGACACTACACTCAAGGTAGAATTGGATGAGAGAAAAGAACATTAGGAAATACTTTGGAGACAAAAATCTAGGGTACAGTGGCTCAAAGAAGGAGAAAAAAACACCAAGTTATTTCATCGATTCATGGTGCACCAATGATACATCAATAGAATAACCCAATAGGAGGATGCCTAGGGAAATGCCATCAGGGACCATGGTATAATAGAAGAGGAACTGATCAATTACTACAAAGACCTCCTAATAGAGTTGATCGATGACAGAATTCCAACAATGCACAAAATCACCAGGAACATACCCTCCCTAGTCACTCAGCAACATAATGAATCCCTGACGAGACCCATCACCCAAGAGGATGTGGATCAAGCAGTTAAATAAATTCCTGCAGGTAAAGATCCAAGTCTCGATGGCTTCACGACATAATTCTTCCACTATTTTTGGCCAATGATCATAGATGAAGTCTAGCATGTAGTGGAGGAATCAAGAATCTCAGGACAAGTCCTCTCATCCTTCAATGCCACCTTCCTCACGCTCATCTAGAAGGAGGAAAGGGTAATGCATCCCAAAAAATACAGACCAATAACTCTCTGTAATATTATCTAAAAAATTATCACTAAGGTCATTTCCATGTGTATCAAACCAATTATTCCTTTCATCATCTCCAAAGAGCACGATGGCTACATGGAAGGAAGGCAAATCATGGATAGTGTCATCCTAGCTCATGAAGTCATCCAATCACTGAAAACAACAAGGAATCCATGTATGCTCATCAAACTCGACCTTTCCAAACCTTTTGACAGAATCAATTGGAAATATATGTGCTCCCTCCTCGAGGCCTTTGTCTTCGACAATCACTGGGTGGCATGGATCATGAGGCTCACTTCCTTAGCATTTTTATCTATATTAGTTAATGGAGTGACCTCCTAGCCCTTCTCTCCCACCAATGGTATCCGACAAGGGGACCCCCTCTCCCCCTTTCTCTTTGTCATAATGGAAGAGGGACTGGGGCAATACCTCAAGGCCTCTGTTTTGGAAGGATCCCTTAAAGGTCTACCCCTACAAAATATCTAGCCATCCCCCTCTCATAGTGATTTTGTCGATGACACTCTTCTTTTGAACACACCGACAGCCCAGGAATCCACTAAGATTAATTCCCTCCTCACATATTTCTCCAAAGCTTCATGAATGGCCTTAAACCTTGATAAATCAGAACTCTACTTCTTCAATACCCCAATGGCTATCCAAAATCATATCTCTTGACTCCCGGGCATCCCCAAGAGATCCCTCCGGTCCAATTATCTAGGAATCCCACTCACAAGAGAGGTTGCTCGTAATTTCTCCTGGAATAGCCTATTGCTTTCCACCTCCAACAAACTTAGCAACTGGACCTTCAGATGACTTAATCTTGTAGCTCAGTTGGTTATTTTAAAATATTTTCTTCAGGCCTTGCCAACCTACCTAGTTACCACTCTAGCATCACTCCAGTCCGTCATCAGGGCCATTAAGAACATCCAAGGAATCTTCCTATGGCACAAGCATCACCCAAACAAGAAATGGACGCTAGTCGGTTGGGAAAAAATATGTAGGCCTAAAGCCTTAGGGGGACTAGGGATTTGAGATCCACAGAAATTAAATCAAGTAATGGGGGAAAAACTATGGTTTCGTTGGCTCAAGCACCCCACAAAACTTTGGGAATTTTTTTGGAAAAAGGAAGTATGCTCCCACTACCATAGAAAAGAATCTAATCAGATTCAATGATCAAATTCAAGGATCCAATATCTGGAACATAGCTTGGAACAATCGAATGCTCATTCAGAAGCATGCTTTCTAGGAGATCCCTAATGGAGAACACTCCCTTTTTTGGAAAGACTCGTGGCAACAACAACCGCCTATAACCACTCTTGAATACCTCATCCCCCTGTTAGAACCCTATGTAATAGGGAATCATTTTCTGACTAATATTTGTCTATCTCAGGCCTATGTGTTCACTCATGACGCATGGTGAAGGCGGCGGAAAGCGCACGACACTGACCAAGCCTAAGACGAGTACCTGCACACAAGCGTCAAAGTGAGTTTTGGTGTATTGTCTAGCAAAAAGAATAGTGGATTGGTTCGAAGTGATAAAAGTTTAATGATGGTGAGCGAAAATAGAGTTGGTTTGTTTGCAAAAATTTGGTGAATTTGGAAAAAAATGGAAAATGGCCCCTCGGCCTTTGCTTTTATGCAGAAGTTTTATGAATTAACTAACAAAAGTTTCACCAAAAAAGAATATATTGGCCTCGGGCCAACCTCCCAAAGCTCGACACCAAGGTATAAGCATCGTTCAATACACCTACAGCAAACACAAACCAAAGTCAGCGCCGATACCAAACCCCAAAGCTCGAGCCTCGGGCTCACCTCATCGAAAGGCTATGTAACTGTTGATTAATATAATCACTTAACGCTCAGTCTACCATATGCGTGTGGGATCAATTCCCAAACTTATAAAATATAAAAAACAGAGTTATTCTGCGTGCTCATTATCATCATTATCATCCCATTCGGAAGTCAAAACAGGATAAACACCAGTTGAGGTCGTTTCAAGGAAAAGCAGAGGAAAGTGCCGGGTTTTGCAGATATATCCCACAAGATAGATTTAACATGCACCTGCTTTAGCAGCTTGTAGTGAGCAGTTTGAACAACGGCCAGCTATGGAAAAGAACTTGATATCTATGGCCAGAGAAGTTGAGAACTTAGAGCAGAGCTTACAAATTCTGAAGAGCGAACCTGGGCTGTTGCTGGAACTCCACGTGGATCATATGTTACGAAACTTGGCACTGCAAGTGGTGGGTGCTCGGGTCCATATGCAGAGGCCTATGGCTTACGTCTGTCCCAAGATGGTGTGGAAAATAAAGGCTTTCATATGGGTTTGGAATGCTTCATCTGCAAAATGAATGTCATTATGCTAAGATTGCCCCGAAAGGTGCAATAGTAACGACACAGTGATTTGTATTCTCTGTGGCGATGTGGGGCATGAAATGATTTCATGCAGAAATGGTTACAAACCTGAGGACTTGAAGGAAACACTGTTTTATATTTGTAAGCAGTTTGGTCATTTATGTTGCATTGATGTTATGGATAGTTTTACAAGAGAGATTTCATGTTATCGCTGTGGTGCGAAAGGTCATACTGGTCAGAGTTGTGCAAAAAACCCGGGGAGGATCTCCCTACTCGGCAAATCAAACCAGATGCTACGATTAGGAAACAAAGTGGGATTTTGTTAAATAAGCTTATGCTCCATAAATTTGGTTGAGTTTTTAACACCATTGTTGATGAAGGACTTGAGGATACTCTTGTTGGATTTAGATTTGAAGCAGATGTTACTTGAAAAGAATCAAGAGCCAGAGGTGATATTATTGAGAGAGCGGCCGAGTGGTTCTTTTCCCAGCCACAAGATTCTATTGGCATGGACATGAACGCGAGTTCTAACAGTGCTCCTAGCGCATCTGATCAGGCATTACCAGATGGAGAAAGAAAATACAAGCTTATTAAGCTGTTACAGAGTGTAGCACATGAAAAACCTATTCTTGCTAAAGAAATTGAGGCAGACTCAGGCTCAGAAGGTTACGAAGACGATGATAAGTTTGGCATCTCCTTCAAGTCCATTTCTAGTGGTATCATATATTGACTCTGAGCCAACGATCATACGCCTTCCTGAGACGAACCCTAACTGTTTGAAACTTGTTGTCCTCGCAATTTTCTTATTCTCCTGATTATTCGGTGACAAATTCGAAAACAGAGTAGTGTTGTTTTTCAGGGTTATGAAGAGGCACAAGAGGTCTGGCGGTAAGCAAATAGTAGGCTCGGTATACAGTTGTTAATCCATCGCACTGGCCATTGATTTCCTAATGCATAACAAGTGGCGAAGTAACCCAGCATTAAAGCAGCAGTTATAGGGAGGTGGCAGAGGTTCCTATCTTCCAGGCAGTGGTTAGAAAATTAATCCCCCAGCTGGCAGTATACTCCAAACAGCCTCTAGCATTCACGATTGTTTCCTTCATTAGAGTTTGGTGTTGTCACAATCTATTTGCCAGTGAATTTTAAATCTCCTCCACTATGCCAGATGTCAAAGTAAACAATCACCAATCCAGTTTTAAATTAGTTTACAGTCGGCAGTTAAATCACAAGTGGCAGTTTCATTCATGGCAGTCGAATTTCAGTTGAACAGCCAACAAGGAAATAATCATCCCCAGAATCCGATGGCAGTTAGAACACGGGTGGCAAAGCATTGTTGTCTAAGAAGATTCGACTTAGTTGCCAGCAAACCTCAACAAACTCCAAATGTCGAGCAGCAGATATCAAATCTGGTCTCCAGTAAATTTGTTGTTCGATTTGTTTGAGGAAGCAATTGACAGGTGTTTATATTGTAACTTCTTTTCTATTTTTAGAAAGCAAAAGTTAGAGCCCGAGTCTTTGAAGGCTAGGGGGGTTTTTATTATAAATACACTTGTAAAAGATGAAGTGAGGGTTCGATTGGGGATGACATTAGAGGGCTCGACCTGTGGAATGTTTTCCATTAGGTTAGAGTGTGTTTCAGCAGTAGATGTTTTTCTGTTTAGAGGCTCGACCTGTGAGAGAGGTCCAGAGCTGTAACTTTCATCTTATTTGCTGGATCATAGGCTGTGTTTAAGCCAGAGAATTTCTCTGTTATTTTTAATGAATGATCAGTGATGGACTAGTTTTTCTACAGGATTCCTGTGTAGTGATATTGGTGGAGTTTTCTCTTTGTTAAATGATTTCACTGCCATCTTTTTCCTTTTTCATTTCTTATTGTCAAGAGGAGAGTAGGAGGAACATAATTTATCAGCAGATACTTTGTTTCTCAGCTTCTGATAATCTTTATGTTGATCTTCTAAAAGGCTAGCTTAGGGATTCTTAAGTGCTCCTTTGCCTGTCTTTTTCCTCACCTATTTCCTTCCCCAAACCGACGCCATCAACACTTAATTCGATCCAGTATTGCTGCTACCTTGCCTTGTGAAAGAACTTTGTCCATATCTGAGAGTTTAGTCACCTTGTTTAAAACGCAGACCCCATTTGCCCAATGGCCCTCCTTGCTGTCCCAAACTAACCATCTCACAATCAAAAACTCTATATTTTCCTTGCTTCTATAGCTAGCCTAACATTAGTCCTATTGCAAACAAAGTTAAATCTAAAAGAGAGATCCCTCTCTGAGTCTTGGAGGGATAGATCCAAGACTCGAAGCAGTTCGAGGTTACCTCTGTGTTTGCCTCAGTAGCCTTAGGCAAATTACAGAGTGCTAACACCCCCTATGTCAAGAAATGTAGTCCAGGGACTCTTAGTTTGTGAAGGATCTATGGAGAGAGAATGATCGGCACCAACCATGGCACAATTGGAAGACTGAACCTCATGAACTTTACCTTCAGACAGAGTTGGATCTATAGGCTGGGAAAGACTATGCAAATCAAAGGAAAATTCATATCATGGATGACCCAAATATACTCAAATGAGGGCACTCCATAGCAGGCAACTTCTTAGTCAAAGAAGATTACTATTTACAGGAAAATTACCAAGAACAACCAAGGGAACTTATCTGGGGAAAGATCTTGAACCCAAAATTATGGCCGAAGGTGTCCATATTCTTAAGGATTACTGTTCAAAGTCACATTCTCGCATGGGACAATCTTCATAAACGTGGATTCATAGGAAGAAACGATGGAGAATCTTTTCAACCATTGCAACTACGGTGAGATCATTTTGGATATCGAGACACAAGTAATGCGTCGCTCCAACAGAAATCAAGCCATTATGATAAGCGCAGTGGAGAACAGGGACTCGATTTCCTATCAACACCCAATCTTGGATCGCATATGGAAGCTTTAACTGGATTCACCATGTGGAAAATATGGAAGGAAAGAAACAAAAGGATTTTTCTCTCAATGACCTCCCCCCCTCTATCAACTTGGGAAAGAATTATGAACCTGATACGGGAAACAATTAAGAGTGGGCAGTGGTCCCAAGAGGACCTTAAGTGCAATCCAGGTGAAAGTCATATCCTAGAGACCTTGCATCTCAACCTCACTGGTGAAAGACAGAACAATGGGGCTACTATAACAAATGGAAGCTCGTGCACTTGGTCCCCCCCGCCCACTAGTTTTATTAAATTAAAATTTGATGGCGCGTCAAAAAGGAATCCAGGTCCAGCGGGATTTGGGGCGGTCCTCTGAAACGAAGAAGGGAAAATTTTGTATTATGCAACAAGATATCTAGGATTCAATACAAACAATGTTGCTGAGCTTTGGATCCTTCTCAGAGGAATCAAGTTAGTAGCAAACCATGATTTAATAAGCTCATAGTGGAGGGAGATTCCCAGATCATAATCCAACTTATTACTAAAATCATTCATGGGTCACACCCCTTGGAGGTCACACCCCTTGGAGGTCTCACCTAGTTGGAGACTCTTAGGATTGCTGGAAGGTTTTAAATCCCTTTTACAACCTAATCTCACCCTAATCCCCTCACATGTGAAAAGAGAGGCAAAAAAAATAGTTGATTGTTTGGCAAATGAAGGTGTGGCCTCCATGGTGGAGATAATTCACTAGAATGCACAAACCTCTCCTCAATCTGGGCTATTAGACTGTTGCTTGGACTTAGCCAGGAGAGATTATCTAATCCTAAATGGTGTGCCATGTAGCAACGAGAGGCCATGTAACTTTCCCCAGACCCAATTCGTTAATATGGAAGGTTGGCACCCTTCACCTCACTCTTGAATGGAGGGAGGCCATTACTGCCTGCCAAGAAGGGAAGGACATATCCCTCGCATGAGAAATATGGCGGCCACAAGGTGTAATTACAGAGGGGGGATCACTGCAATATTCATGTCGGGCCTTGGATTTTTACTCTCGCTCGGAAGAGGTTGGCTCCATTTCTCCCTTGCGCTCCATCACCCTGGCCGCTCTAAGAATGAGCTCTGCGTCCAATCGGCTCTCATTGAAATTTCCTAGCAAATTATCAGTTTTACTGGCTTCTCCATGTGAAGGGAAAGAGGCAAGACAAGGCATGGCCCAGCCTGGTATAGCCTATCTTCTCGGAAGCAGAGGGTGCAGAGGTTGGAGTGTGCCCTGTCCATTGCGTGGACTCAACAACGAGAGAAACCAAGAATGCCACCAATGGCATATGTTGAGGAGGAGATTCTAGAGGAACCCATCCAGTTTCCTCCAGAATCCCTCCTCTTCATAGTGCCAGATAATTGGCATCCCCCTAGCCATATTCCAGCAAGAAAAAGCGCCCCAACCGCCATGGAAGAGGCCACCTGTATAATTGAAGAGGAATTCCTCCATTTGGACTATGTGGCCTCAATTCAGAACACAGACAGCCAAGTCGGGACAGTGGTGGAGGAGGCTATGGATGCAACACCGGTGGACCTAGGAGTGGAGGTGGAGGGCCAACCAGTCTTGGCACCTCCACCACTCACAACACTCCTTGATTTCTACTAGGTTCCACCACCTTTCTTCCATCCGGAGCAGCTTGAGCTCATGTTCGAGCTAAGGAACCAGATGGATGACCAGATACAATGGGACACCCTCATGCACCAACGGATTGACATGTTCTATGATGCCTTCTCGAATGCACCAACAACTTAGTGTTTCCCGAACTGTGTGAGGCCTTTTAGGCTCCAGCCCAGGGACAACCCCTTCAACGATGCTCCGAACAACATGCCCCCATGTGAAAATGTGTAATTTCTCTACTATGGTCACCTTGTACACTCTCAACTCAACTCTTTGTACTGTGATGATGCGGTTTTACAATTCTGTCATATTTTTTCAGTTGATAGTATTTCTGAGATGCATAGCACAGTTCAACAAAAACTTGAATCTGCCACCTACTCTGGTTTCTGTTTGGCAGGGCAGATGTTGTATTTCTATTTTGAATAATGACATCACAGTCTGCCACCTATTCCGGTTTCCGCTAATTTGGCGGAACAAGTGGCAGACTGTTGCCATGTGGCATTTTTTGTACTGTGAAAGCTAAGTAATAAGAAACTCCCCCTTTTTTATTAAAAAAAAAAAAAAAAACTTAATCTTTTTAACCAAAGAATCCATAGGATTTAATAACTCAGTTCCCAACAATCCACTCCAATTGGATCTTACTAAATCAATGAATTCTGGTTCATCAAGCCAAACAAAATTAAATTTGAAAGGATAGTTGACAAAATATTTATCTTGTT
>JASDQU010293571.1:3313-14277 GCA_032191745.1 Picea mariana
ACTTCTGGGGTGTAAATACTTCATGGGGTATAAACACAACTGAAAGTAAAAGACCTATAAATCAGGAAGATAATCAGGCTCCATAACCAACACTCATGATCGACAATGGAGTTTACATCATTGAGTCATGATCAATTGATTCTACAAATGTTCGACCTCAGATCCTGTATTCACACTTTCTAGATTGTACTAGGTACCTTGGTGTCCATCATCATCATCAGTGGGTCCCCTCACATTTTTTAATAGTATACATCAATGACCGAAAATCAAACAGTTTCTACCATGCTTGACATCAACTCATCTATTCTCATGTTGTATATTGTTACCATCATGGTTTGGGAAGAAGACCTTGGGTTGGGGCCATATCGTTGTTTTACAGCATCCCCTCCCAAGTTGCATTGGAGTATATAACTTGTATATGAAGACTTCAGGGGCACTCTCCTTAGTGCTCATTTTCCTCCTGATGTCTATATGATGTGTCATAGATCCACATTCTATCTATTGGTGGCTACAATTATGTTCTTGACATAGATCCACATTGTATTTATTGGTGGATATGATTGAGTTCATGACATAGATCCACATTGTATTGTCTCATGGATATGGTCTTATTGATGACATGGATCCACTGTGTATTCTTTCATGGCCATGGTCTAGCATTTCATTTCATGGATCTGCAGTGCATTTTTTGGCGGCCATGCTCATTCTGAGTCTAAGTATGTCTACCTAGGGGATTGGTCTATATATACGCATCCTTGGTGTTTGACAGTAGATATTATTTGGTCTACCAAACATCATTTTCTCTCTCCTTGCACTGCCTTATATGGACATTATTGTAATGTATTTCATCCATCCACTCCTTTCATGACCTCACACATTAGGGTGAGTCTGTTATAGCCTTAATCTCCACCCTACATGTCAAAGAGGATGAGATTAGTGGATAGAAGCCTTAACTCAAATTTTTCTTGAGGTTTGACCCTTTCCATAACATTTTTGGAGGGCCTTGCGTGACACTTAGCATGCAACAAGCAAGGCCTCGCTAGAAAACAATGGCTCAAAAAGTGAGGCACTATCAAACTTCTAGAAAAAGGGAGTTACAAGGTGAGGGGCAAGAGATGAGTTGGATATTAGTGGTAATATCCTAGGAAATCACATCATTTAAGTTTCTAGTGTCCTCTAGAAGATCTATAAGCCTCTCCTAAGCCTCCTCGAAGAGATATATAACAAAGGCAAGCCTTGTACAAGAGAAGGAAGAATTGAATAGCAAGGTTGTGCTGCCAAACTGCAGCAGCAACCAACCAGAATTCATTGGAGCCTAGCATGACCAAGTAGTTGTAAGGAGAAGCAAGGAGAAAGGATATTGAAGGATCCTACATCAACACTTAGGGTATGGAATTGTGATGTAAGTTTCCATTTATAATTAATAGATCATTTGGTTTTCCCCTATAATTGTTTGCAGTTGAATAAAAAGTGTTTAAATATACTTCATATTGTTAAAAATATGATTGAAAACTAATTAGATATAGGATTATAATCCTAAATAGAAAAGTAGAGAAGTTTTTGTGTGTCTTTTGTACATAGGGAGTAGGTTGTCAATCTTGGAGCTGGAACTTTAGGACTACAACAACTAAGAGATATGAAGGACCACCTCTTGAAAGGTATGCATATATTCTCCTTTCTATAGGATTATAGTGAATTCGTATCTTTGAATCTAGATCTAGGAAACCTTTTAGAAGTCTACACCCTCCTATATAGGATATCTAGTCTTATCCTAGGGAGATATTACTGATCTATTCATTAAGATCCATGTGAGCATTTTTTCCATAACACTATAGCACAAGGAAAACCCTTGTCTATAGGAACCAACCTTGGGATGGAAACAGAAGAAACAAGGAACAGACAAGTTTTTTCGTTGCGCAACCTCGCCTCCTACATTTTGGTTGTGAAATTACTACATTTTTTTTCTTGTTAAGAATTTGGGAATTTCTCCATTGTAGTATTATTGCATTATTTCAACATTGCACCCTTATTTGAGACCTATACCATTGGACTCCTCTTTTCATATTGATCGCAGTGATACGTATCATTTTTCATTTTTTTTCCCATGGCCCTAACCCCTTCCCAGCACCTCTACTTGGGACCTATTCCATTGGACTCATCTTTTCGTCTTGATCATAGTAATACCTATCATTGTTTAGCCTTGTTTTTCCATGAACCCACCCGCCCTTTTAAACCACCTTTCTTTCCCACATATTCCTATGTTTTCCCCTCACCATGGCCACCACTCACAACCAATACCTTGAAAACCACATCACTACCCACATCGAGTCCTAAATGGACTACATGAAAGAGGAACTGAAGAAGGACATCAATTCCCACCTTGCCATCCAGCTTGTGTCCCACCTTGAGTCTCATCTTAACTCATTTGCTTCCAAGGTTCTGGAAACATTGCTCATTCCTGGAATCCATTCCTCATTTAACCAACATTATAACCTTGAAGGTAGAGCTTCCTCCAATTCCCAGTAGTTTATATCCAACCCTTTTCATCATGATCTATATCTTCCACAAGTGGAGGTGAACAAATTTGATGTCTCGAATCCCACTAGTTGGGTCACTCAAATGGAACACTACTTCTCCTTGCATGGAATCATTGATGAATTGGACAAACTTCGTTACGGTGTCCTCTATTTGGATCCTGAACATTGGCAATGGTGGAAATGGTGTTGAAAATCATGCCAAGGATATGTAGCTTGGACATAGTTTGTTGCCGAACTTTATGACTACTTTGACACAGATACACACTCCCTGGGTCGTTTGACCAAATTGAAACAGTCAGGTACCATGGAATATTTTATCGTTGCATTTAAGAAATTATCTTTCAAAACAGAGGGAATGTCTGGTACATTTTTTCAAGAATGCTTTATCAGTGGCCTCAAGGATGAAATCTAAGCCCAAGTCCTCATGACTCACCCCCATACTTGGTTGGAAGCTACTCAACGTGCCAAGGAAGCCCAATAGGTTATTTCTTCCCAACACCACAAACCTTATTTCCCTCAATTCCCACACCCTCCCACTCCTACCCCTCATCCCACCCCTCTCAAGATCCAAAAATTAACCCAGGCAGAAATGGTTGAATGCCAACTCAAGGGTCTTTGCTATAATTGTGATGAAAAATATTTTTCGGGGCACAAGTGTAAGGAACAGAAGTTGTTCATGGACGTCTATGAGGATGTTGTTGACAATGAGATCAAGGATTCTCATGTTGAAGAGCTACCTAATCCAACTCCTATCACTCCACCATCTAATCCACCATAAGTTGAACTGGTCATTTCATTGAATGCACTCACTAGCTTCTCTTCTCCGCAAACCCTCAAGCTAATTGGCTATATTAAAAATCGGAAGTTCATCATCCTAATTGACAGTGGTAGCACTAATAATTTCATTCATCGACACATTGCTCAAGAAACCCATTGCTATATCCATGCAGTCAACAATTTTCAAATCATGATTGCCAATGGAGGTTCCATGAAATGTGGAGGGAGTTGTGAAAATGTGTGTCTCCAAATTGGCCAATACAACTTGAAATCTCATTTGTTTGCTTTCGACATGGGTGGTTTTTTTCTAGATTATGTACTTAAGGCTATAAATTATAGAGTCTAGGCATCCAAAAAGAGGGTAAAAGATATAAAGGAAGAAAAACAACTTTTTAGGAAAAGAAGCTAAGGTTGATTTCTGAGTTGTCTTTGTCTAGCTTCCAATTCTTCCTGAATGCTTATGTCTCGTTCAATGGCTTGCCATGAACATTCAAGTTCAACTTTAAGTACATTCTTTGGAACAACATCTTTTTGGTGTCGTTGTTGGGGAACAGAGAGATGAAATCACCTAGGAGAACGACATTTGTAAGTTTCTACTCTTTGATAGTGAACAAAGAGTGAACACCTTCTAAAGGATAAGTTTTTATTATTCACTTGGTGAAGCCACATTTAAGTAAGATGTCATTTGGTCAAAGGAACACTAGGAAAAACCCAGATGGTAAACAGACCACACCTATTTCTGATCCTGAAAAAATACTAAAAACAAGAGGTTCCCTTAATAAAACTACTGAGGTCTACTAGCCTAAACACACATAGTCTAAGGCTAAGATTCCACTTGAAACACTAACTTCACGAGAAGTTTCCACTCAAACCCTTTTTGGAGAAACGTCGGCTAAGATAGTTGAATCTGAAACCCTAAACCCAAATTTAGTTTTCCCGGAAATTAAATCTGAAACTCATCCGACCACCTCCTACGTAAATGAAGGTGAGAATCCCTCAGTAAATATCACGTTGATTGATATCCCAACAACTCTTCAGTTAGATTTCCCGACCTCACAAAGTCTCAAAGAGTATACCATATACTCGGATTCCATGCCTACGGGTTCTCCCATTTACATCTCTTGCAAATCAGAGGAACCAAGTCCTCGTATCCCATTCCCCCCTTTTTCATTTTTATCATCTCCCGATAAATGGTTTTCGAATCCTTTCTCACTTCATCCCGAAGAATCTAAAGGATCGCTATACATCTTTCAAAACCCTCTTTACAACATACCTGTTTCCTCTTCTATAATATCTACGACAACTTCCGGAGGAGGAGGAGGGGCAGGCCAAGTGCCACCCCCACCCCCGAGATTTCGCTAAAGTAGATTTAAGGTACGCTCCTCTGGTCCTCCCAGTACCCCTTCATGATTTATCTGAAAACTACATGAAAAACCTACCTAAGTTTACGGGGGAAGGAGAACTAACCGCGGCCAAGCATATAAATTTTTTTGATCAATTCATAGATATTCTAGGTCTCAGACATGAAGACGTGTATTCACAGTTGTTTGTCCAAACCTTCGAAGGAAAGGTAAGAACCTATTTTTGAAGTTTGCCTTCAAGTTTGATTTTATCCTATGATGCGCTAGAAAAATATTTTCTCAGACAACGGGGCGAAAGAAAATATCACTTGTACTATTTAACTGAGTTTGGGGCTTTAAAGAAAAAAAGTTCAGAAACTATGATTGAATTCATTCAAAGATTTAACAAATTATATAATAAGATCCTAGTTGAAGTTAAACCGTCCCAACCTGCAGCCAAGGTAACCTTTGCGGGAGCATTCGAACCCGATTTCGCATTATTATTGAGAGAAAGGAGAGCGACCGACCTAACCTGAATGCAAGGTGATGCCGTAGAGATTGAGTCAAACATGATGGATTCTGGTAAATTAAAAACAAAAATAGAAATGAGAAATAGAGAGACCAAACGTTTTAGAGAGCAAGAGGGACCCTCGGGATCTGGGAGATCTTCAGATGATAAAATGGATGATATGGCTAGGATAATAAAAGAGATATCAAATAAAATTTCAAGGATGGAGCTAGATCAATCCAAAGAAGATCAATTCGTTAAGAGAGAATTCAGAAGAAACCCCAATCCTCAAATACAAAACAAACAGAATAAAAATGAAGACCAAAAGGTTCAAACTCCTTTAAAAAATGAAAATTTTATAGGAGGGAATGACATACAAGAATTTGAGGATCTAGAAGAAGATGTGAACAATTTGGGTGATGATTTCCTACAACCTCATTTGACTAAAGAAGATTATGAGAGGTCTCTGAATACAAAACAACCGTCAAATAAAGATAGAAACATGAATAATACAGATGATTCTACCTATTAAGGAATAGCCGATACTATAATGGTCGAGATCCAACATAAGTACAATCTAAGCCCTAAAAATAAATCTATGTTGACTACTCAACCAAAGAAAATCCTGCCAAGAGGCGAAACATACGAGCCCCCTCCAAAAGACACTGAGATACAAAATACCAAAATCAAAGGAGTGGGCTTGCAAAATACCAAAATAAAGGAGGCTGAGATCCAAGCTGGGAAAACTAAGTTAGCCGGAATACAGACATTGAAAACAAAAATAACTAAAAATAAAGAAATGCAAACAAATAAGTCAGAAAGGAAGGAGACCGAAGCTTCAACCAAAGAAACAGAGAAAATTGTGGGAGGTTTCAGCCTAGAAAATGAGATAAATGAGATCAAGATACTCATACCCCTAGTTGAATTGGAAAAGAACCTTGTTTACTGAAAACAAATAACCAAAATGATAAAATTTTCAGATTTAGAGAGTCAGGTTGACGTGATAAATTTGGAAGATGATAAGCCTAATATAATTTTTGGTCCACATTTTGAAGGTGTCAGGGATACCATTGCCCCCTTCTACATTATGATAAATGTACATGATTGTCTACTACATAATTGCATGTTGGATTCTGAAGCCTCACATAACATGATGCCCAAGGCTATTATGGACCGACTAGGTCTCGAAAGTACCAGGCCTTATGGAGACTTGTATTCTTTCGATTCAAGAAGAGTTAAGTGTATGGGCATGATCAAATATTTAGTGGTAAATCTTGCATAGGTTCCGGTAAAGAGTGTTATAATGGATGTAGTTATAGTTGATATACCTCTGAAACATGGTTTTCTATTATCTAGGTCTTGGGGAGCCAATCCTGGGGGATCCCTTCAGCTAGACATGACCTATGCCACGATTCTTGTTTTTGGCAGATAGTTCACTCGGTTATACAGGGAAACACGGTTGGCATATATAGTAAGTGATCAACACAATCCTAATAATTACCCTGTTTGTGTCACCAATCAAGACCTAGGGAATTGTATTTTATCTTTTGAAGATGGTGTAAATAATTGTACAGAAGAAAATTATATAGAGGAAAATAAATCAGAAAAGATAAATGAAAATGTATATAGCACTAGAATTTGGAAAATGTTTTTTGATGGTGCTTCGTTGTGTGAAGGAGCAGGCGTAGGAGTACTTTTTTATCACCTGAGAATGCATTTTTTATCCCTTTCTCTTTTAGACTATAGTGTGACATAGACTACACAAATAATGTCTGTGAATACGAAGCCTTGGTCTTGGGGTTAGAAGATGCTAGGAAGTTGAATATAAAACACTTGGAAGTTTATGGTGACGCTGAGTTGATCGTAAAGCATATAAATCGGTAGTACCAAGCCAAGCACCCGAGATTAAGATCTTACATAAATTGTGCCTGGGATCTAATGGAAAATTTATTCTCATCGGTAAATGTTCATTACATTCCATGTGTAGAAAACCTACAAGCCGATTCATTGGCCAAAGTCACCTCAACGTTTGTACCTCCTACAAATTTCAAACTAAAGTATCACATAAAGATGAGGCACAGACCTTCCATACCTAACAATATACAACACTGGAAGGTGTTCGAAGGTAATGAACAGATCAGAAAATTCCTCGAAATGGTGGAAGACTTTGCTGAAACGCACATCAACCAAGAAAACCAGAACGATCATACTTGGATTATGCAAGAAGGGGAAGATCCTCAAGAGTTCCAAGATAATATTGTGAATCGTCGCATGTTAGTACTAAAAAATAATCAAATCCCTAAAGGTCTAATTCCCCTGGAAATATTATTTGACCACAACGATATGCCTTTAAAATCTACATTGCAGCCTCATCCAGAGGAAGTCGAAGATTGCAATATAGGCACTAAAGAAGAGCCTAGAGTGGTAAAAATATTGAAGTATCTTCCTCCTGAGATGAAAGGTAAGTATACAGACTTACTCTGCCAATATAAAGACGTTTTTTCATGGTCCTATGATGAGATAAGAACCTATAACACCACTATGATCGAACACAAGATTCCTTTAAAGCCTGGGGTTAAACCTTTCAGGAAAAAACTCAAACAAATTAACCCCATATTATTTCTTGTGGTCGAAAGAGAAGTGAAAAAACTCCTAGATGCCAAAATAATTGTACCACTCAGGTACTCTGAGTGGGTAGCCAACCTGGTCCCAGTCAAAAAGAAAAGTGGAGAAATCAGACTATGTGTAGATTTTAGAAATTTAAATAAATCATCTCTTAAAGAAAATTATACGCTACCCAAAATGGACCATGTTTTATAAAAAGTAGTCGGAGAAAATAGGATGTCCATGATCGATGGTTTTTCCGGTTACAATCAGATTGTTGTCAACAAAGACGATAAAGAAAAAATAGCCTTCACCACCCCTTTGGGCACATTTATGTATGACAAAATGCCATTTGGTTTAATGAATGTAGGTGATACCTTCCAGTGTTCTATGGATATCGCCTTTGTCAATGAAAGAGATAAATTTGTGGTTATTTATCTTGATGATCTGACCATTTTTTCTAAATCTGATGAAGATCATCTGATACATCTCAAGCAAACGTTCGAGAAATGCCACAAATTTGGTTTGTCTTTAAATCCTAAGAAGTCTCACTTTGCGATGCAAGAAGGTAAACTCTTGGGCCATATTGTCTCTCGGGACAGAATTAAAATTGATCCTAAAAGGGTCGGAGCTATAGATACTATAAATATTCCTAGAAATGTAAAAGAAATCCAGTCATTTTTAGGGAAGATAACTTTTTTGAGAAGATTTATCCTAAACTTTGCTGAAATTGTGAAATTGATTGCAGATATGTTCAAGAAGAACAACGAAGTTAAATGGACGGCCAAAGCTAAAGCATCATTTTCACACATCAAGAAAACTATAGGTGAAGCACATGTACTGGCAAGCCCTGATTATCTAAAATAATTTTTGATCTTTTCGTTTGCATCCGAACATACAATTGCGGCGGTACTCCTCCAGAAGAATGATGAAGGTTTTGAAAAATCAATAGAATTTTTTAGTAAAATTCTTAGAGACATAGAATTGAGGTATGACATAATGGAAAAGCAGGCATATGCTATGGTGAAGGCACTAAAGGCTTTCAGAACCTACATACTACACTCCAAGATCATTGCATACGTACCCACCAGTTCTGTTAAGGATATATTGGTACAACCCGATAGTGACAGGAAGAGGGGTCGGTGGCTTGCTAAAATTCAAGAATTCGATCTAGAGGTGAAACCAGCAAAGATCGTAAAGGGAAGGGGTGTGGCTAAGTTACTAGCTGAATCAAATTTCATAGCACTTGGAATAAATAGCCTACAAGAATACGAAGGACATTTGGACATAGACGAATTCGATGACCAAATAGCTACAACCAGAATCAAAGAGAATTTTTCATCTTCGGGTTGGTATAAAGAAATAGCATTCTACCTTTTGACTCTGAAATGCCCAAACAATATGTCTCCGTCTAAGACTAGGACATTGAAGTTGCATGTGGTAAAATACTGCATCTTAGAAAGCCAATTGTACTAGAAAGACCCTCTAGGTTTTTTGCTAGTTTTTTTAGTAGAATCAGAGACAGAAAGGGTCATAAATGAATTTGATGAAGGAGTGTGTGGAGGACATCATGCGTGGAGAGAAATAGCTTATAAAATCCTGAGAGCATGATATTATTGGCCTAAATTATTTACAGATGTTAATGCCAAAGTCAGATTCTATAACTCATGTCAACTATTTGCAGACAAGAAGAAACACCCAACACTACCTTTGGTCCCGGTTAAAATGGAAGCCTCGTTTCAACAATGGAGGTTGGATTTTATAGGCAAAATTAATCCACATTCCAGTGTGCAACACAAATGGATCCTGGCCGCTATAGATTATTTCACCAAATGGGTAGAATCCATTCCAAGAAAAAAAGCGACAGATTTAGTGGTGATAGATTTCTTGGAAGAAAACATATTATCTAGATTTGGTTGTCCTCGAAAGATAGTTACAGATAATGCCCAGGCATTCAAATCTATGAAAATGGTTAGCTTTTGCCAAAAATACAATATTATACTAGGTCATTCTACGGCATACTATCCTCAAGGAAACAGACTAGCTGAATCATCAAACAAAAGTTTAATCACCATAATTAAGAAGGTGTTGAACAAAAACAAAAAATCTTGGCATGTACATTTGAAGTACGCCTTGTGGGAAAATCGGATAGGCACCAAGAAATAAATTGGTACTTCTCCGTTTCAAATGGTATACGGAATTGATGTAGTATTACCCATAAATTTCCCTCTACCTATGATGAAACTTTGGCAAGATGAAAAAGAAGAACGAAATCACGTCACAGGGAGAATTAATCAACTGATCGAAGTGTAGCAAAACAGGGCTGAAGTGGACGAAAGGCTGCAGAAATATCAGGACAACATGAAAGCATTGTTCGATCATAAGGCTAAAGACAAGGAATCCCTCCCTGGAGATTTGGTTTTGAAATGGGATGCTAGGAGGGAAGACTCGGCAAAACATGGAAAATTCGATCATATCTGGTATGGACCATTCAAAGTCACAGCTTTTGAAGGGAAGAACTCATTTCTGTTAGAAAATTTGGATGGTAAAATCCTCAACGCCCCTATCAATGGGAATTATCTAAAGCACTATATGCAATAAATGATTTCCAAAATTCCATTGTATATATCGGTTTGTGTTTTTTGTTTTTATAGTTTTTCAGTAAGTTTTACTTTCACCGCAAATAAAGCAGGTTAGTGATCTCCTAGAAATAGAGATATGAAATATTCAACACATTGAATTCCATAAATCTTAAAATCCCTTACGCTCTTCATGTTGTTTTCTTACAGGATTCTGTTCTACAGCCCAAACATCAAAAAGAAGAAAACGGATGGTCATGTATCGGGAAATTGATTCGCCCTAAACAGGTGATAAAAAAATAATTTACTAAGATGAGAACAAAATGGTAAGGCAAAGGTATGAATTCCCAAAATGTCTATATTTTAAATGAATATTACCTAGGTGCAACAACGGTCTCAAGAGTATGAACATATTCGCCCGAGGTATCATCAAAAGAATGAAATTTTCTATGGTTCATAAAAGATTTCTCTGGATAAGATAAAAATAAGTAAAATAAATAGGAGAAGTAAAGTGACCTCAAAGAAAGAGTTCCAAGATTTAGGATTACGTTATAACAACTGTGTTTATGAAATCTGAAACCTTCTCTGTCACCCTTTTCCAATCTTTGGTTTTTTCTCC
>JASDQU010293572.1:4026-14280 GCA_032191745.1 Picea mariana
AAAATTCTCTCAATCCATCCCAATAAAGAGGTATAAAAAAAAAGAATAAAAATATTGGATGAAAACCTTCCAAAGGAATCTAGGAAAGATCTAAGGGTGAGAACCTCTAATGGAGGCAGTCTGAGATATCAAAAATAAATCAATATCCTCATCAAGAAAACATTCCAGAGGCTTGATGAGGAAAGGCATTGGTGAAAATCAGTGATGGCACTTCTACCTTGAAAACAAAAAAGAAAAATAAAAATAAAAAAAGAAAAAAGAAAAAAAAAAACAAAAAAAAAGAAGAAAGAAAACGAGAAAAATAAACTTTTGTACTAACATTTTGTTTTTAAAGGTACAAAGAACTTCATTATTTCATTCATTTTCACATGAATAAAATCAATAGTTAGCAAAAAGAAAACCCAATAAGGATAGTAAGCACTCTCAACTTTCCATCAATAATTTTCATGATTCATACATAAAATTTTCCATCATCTCCATATAATTATCCATGCTTTTAATTTCCATCATCTATACCACTTTCCATACCCAAAATGCTTCATTATATCCTTTTATTTCAATAAAAATGATCTACAAGGTTATTCTACAGGATCAGCCTACATGATTCTATAGGATCAACCTAACAAGGCCATTTCTACAAATAATGGAAACTAATCAAAGTCAAGACCGATATCAAAATTTCAATGATAAATATCAGAAATACAACATCATGGAAACTTAGTTGTCATTTATGTAAATGTTGGAAAGTAGGTTTTCATTAATGTCAAACCTAGAAGAAGCCCCAAAGCAAGTTTGGAAGTCTCTAGAAGTAATGGGTGTATTTGAAGAAGTCTCCAAAGTGGTCCGCTTATTGTATAGATTTAAGCATGGCCCTCATGGGAAGACTCTTTGAAAAAGTATACAAGGAGCCCTTGAAGTATGGTTAAGTGGTTAAGTAGTTATGAAGCCCGAAAGGAGTGGTCATGAATCCCAAAGTTGATTGGAGAAAAAGAGGGTGAAGGACACTACAAATGGATGTAATACTCTCATAGATGGATGGTCCTCATCATGTCAATTCCAAATGTATATGGTATGCCATGTGGTTACTCACAATTGCAAATTTATACCCTCCTAGAGATGAAGCCTTGACGTATGGTTAAAAATCCCTTAAATGATTACAACAAGAAGTTACAAGTCAGCGCCAAAAATTAATCAAAGGAGAAACGTTGTTGAAAATAATAATTTATAGGTTGGCCCTAATGTCAAATAAAGGAGTCATTTTGACGGGCATATATACATATCAAAGAGCCTTTCATTATAACTAAGGGATCAAGAAAGTATGTTATCTCTCACTGAATTTCAGGTAGCGAATAGAAGGTAGTGGAAGAGTGTAAAGAAGAAATTCTCGGAGCCACATATTGGAGAAGGGTTTCTGGTAACCCTAAGTGAGAAAAACCTCATGGGTCAAGTGTAGTGTTTCTAGCGAGGCCCTTGTAGGTTGAAAAATACTCATCATCCAAGGCCCTGCAGGTTGACTAGTCTTGTCCAACAAGGATGAAGTAGATTTTGATGAAGATGTTATGCTCTTGATGTTGAATTTGAGGAAGGTTTTGATGGTATGAGATTTATGCACCAGGTTCGTTATATGATAAAATGTATGTTATTCTATATAACTTGATGCATGCATATTGGAAATGTTGTCATATGCTTTGAGGCATATCTTAGAGGTTATGGCACATGTTGAGGTATTTGGAACATAGTTATGGTATATGCTTTGAGTTATATCTTGGAGATTATGGCACATGATTGAGGTATTTGGAACATGGTTATGGTATATGTTTTGAGACATATATTGGAGGTTATGGAACATGTTAGAGGTCTTTGGAACATGGTTATGATATATGCATGAAGCATATATTGGAGGTTATGGCATATTCTTTGAGGCATATCTTGGTTGGTTTGACACATTCTTAATGAATCTTTTGGCACATGGTGAAGGCTTGTATCTTGTGACATATTTTGGTACATGGTTTAAGGTATATCTTGGATGTTTTGGTACATGCTTGGGGCATATATTGGCACATAGTTTGATTCATATCATGGTGGTTTTGAGAACATGATTTGGATATTTTATTTGTGATCTTAGCATAAGATTTATGTGGTTATTGGGATGGATATAGTTTTATCAATATAAGTGACAGTTACATTGATTGATTGAGTTTGGTTTTATGATGATGGTGTATCTATATTAATGACAATTAAAATCAGAGGTTGAGTTTTTATGATAATGAAGTATTAGTATAATTGACATTAACAGTGATAGGTTGAGTCTCCATTTATATTTCAGGGGGGGTGGAAAAGGAAAGGAAAGGGGATTGTGTAACACCACAACCCAAACACCCAGGCCGAGTCACATCTATGACACTTCTATTGCCATCAGCTCTAACGCTATAGTGTAGCATCACTAGCCTCCTGTTGGGATATGCCATGGAAATTTTTTGGATTGTATACAAATTTTTAAACATATACAATTACTTTGAGAAATTGCCTAGATTCATGTAGAATAAAAGTAAAAATACACAAACAACTCACATGGGAAAAACTCATGAAATTAAACACTTCAAGAATAATGAAGCAAGTAAATTAACACACAATTTATACTTATATTTGATAAAAGACCACCAACTATGTGCAGACCTTCCACAATCCTCTCATCCTTAGACCACGCTACTCAGAACTGTCAGCAGTGGGTCACCCCCAAGATGGGACTAAACTCCACCCAGGTTAAGGGATTCCTAACCAGGATGATGTTTATCAGACAACGAGAATAAATCTATTAGGTGAGAACTCAAACTAACATGCCACAATATCTCATTCCCCACATGATTTTCCCACCCACAGAAGTGTTCCCCTTCTCTACTCAACAGTCCTTCGGCTAACCCACTTCCCTTCCAAGGCTTTAGAAAAACACCCAATAGGAAGTCTCAGAGCACTGTAGTTGTACTTGGTATCCCTCAAAAAATCAATTCCTATAAATTCTCTCACCTAGAGAGAGTTTATCATGGGCCTGACAACCCGCCTCTTCAATCCCACGAGCCTGACAACCCACTTCTTCAGTCCAGACCTTAATTCAACCAGGTACCAGTACAAGTGATGGAAACAACATTGTTCAGGTAAGGTACAGGTGATGGAAGCAGTAGCCTCTAGGTAGAGTACAAGTGTGTTTCTCATAACAGGAAGGGTACAAGTTACTACTGAAGGAGTGTGTGCAATATGGAGAGGTATGAATGATGGTGAGAATGGATGAATGGACTGAATGGATGGCCGAACGAATGGCTCATGCACTAAGGCCAAAATATTTGTATGCATGTCCCAAATTGGACACTTGTTAGGTTGAGAGCCACTTTGGCCCACTTGTCGCCATCCTTAAACCTAGGATAAAATAACTATCCCCACCTTAGTCTTAGGAATATATTATAATATTCCTTTGGAGATAATCCCTCTAGATTAATCCCTTTTTCTACGCTCTTAGCCCCCCCTTTCCCTTTCTAGTGGAGTCTAGTCCCCCATACTCTTTTATCATGGTTGGTCTACATGCAGTGATGTGTTTTTCATTTATGATATGAGTGTTTACATATTACAAAAACATGGTCACTGGCCTTTAGCATCTAGGCTTTCCAGCCTAATAATCACATAAGCCTTCTGACCTATAATAACCTGGATCACCAAACTATAAAACATATTTACATTTACAAATGGGGATCATTCTTGGGGTATTACATTCCCCTCCCCTAACTTATGCACTATCCTCAGTGCAATATATATACACATTTACCACCAAAAAATTCAAAAATCCTCAAAAAGATGTGGGTATTTCGCCTACATAGCATCCTTATTCTCCCAAGTTACATCCTTAGGACTATACCAATTCCATTGAACCTTTACTAGCTCTATGAATTGATTCCATAGCTGCTTGATATTACAGTCTAGTATTCCCACCGGATTCACTTGAAAAGCGCCTTCTTGTTCCACCTGAATCCCATTCCATTCAATAACATGATTAACATCAGGTATATATATTTTTAGCAATGATACATGGAATACATTATGAATAGACATTGATGCAGGAAATGCAATCATATATGCTACAGGCCCAATCCTCTATAGGATTTCAAATGGCCCACAAAAACAAGTTGTCAACTTTGAACAATTTCCCAACTTCAGATAGCTTTTGTTGGCTTTTCCTCAATCACTTGATTCAGCCTCTCTATTTTTCCATCTGAATCTGGGTGATAAGATGTGATAAAATTCAAATTGGTTCCAAATACCTTAAATAATCCTTTCCAAATTTTTCATGTAAATTTTTTATCTCTATTAGACACAATTATCTTAGGTATACCATGCATTCAAGCAATTTCCCTCATATAAATATCAACAACGTTGGTTGCCTTTTGAGTGAGCTTTACTGGAATACAATATGTAGCTTTAGTGAGTTTTCCACCACTACCATGATAGAATCATGTTTCTTGTTTTTTCTGGGAAGTTTGGTGATGAAATCCATTGTTAGAAATTCCCATTTCCACTTAGGAATGAGTAATGGTTGTAGCAAACTAGTTGGGTGTCCATGCCTTCCTTGAAATTTTGACACTCTAAACATTTGGAAATAAAATCCACAACTTCTTTATTCATGTCTAGCCAATAATATTGTCTCTTAACAACTGCAATAGTTTTATGATACCCTAGGTGCCCAACATAAGGTACATTATGCATTTCTCTTAATATCATATTTTTCAATTCCTGGCAATTTGGTACATAAATTCTTCCTATGTTCATGAGAATTTCATCATTCCCCAGCTTGTAGTCTTCAATTTTCTTCTTTAAAATACCCTGTTGTAATTTTGTTATTATTTCCGCAATATCCCCAAGGACAAGCCCTAGTTGTAATTATGAAATGTAACATGTTTTGTAGGCTGGTGAGCCAAGAAATTATAAGCTATGGGATTATGTGTTTATTAGTCCGAAGATCCTAGTTGTTAAAGGCCATGAGCTTGTTTTGTACATGTAAATATCCATATTATTAATATAAAAACATCGTGTCATGTAGAATGTCCACGATAAAAGATAATGGGGGATTAAGATCCACTAGGCTAGGCAAGGGACAGTGGGTTGAGAGATTGGAAAGAGGGGCTAAACCCAAGGACTTAATTCCAAGATAATAATTATTTATTATTATTCCAAAAGCTAATTAGAAGGATATGTTTTTATCGTAAGTTACTTTGGGAAGAGGAAATGATTTCCAAATGTAAAGGAACATACTTCATGAGAAACATGTGTCATCTCAGGCACATGTAGACTTAAGGGGGAAATTCTTGTTGTTGTGGGGGAGGCACTCACTCACGCACGCACTCACTCATGTAGAGGTTCACACACAGACAGTTTTGGGGACTCTCATGCTCTCACCATATTCGCTATGCTAGACCAGTCTACCCCATCACTGCTCACGAGTTCACTCATGCACTGAGAAAGCACGCAACCAACCATTTATGTCATTGTTGAACCTGTGAACATTTTTGCACCTATGTAAATTAATGAGTCGTTCCTCACCTTAATCGAATTAGCTATTGTGGTTAGAAGAGGTGGTTTTTCAAGCCTGTGGTTGAATAAGTAGGTTGTCAGGCCTATGAGAAAATCTCTCTAGGTGAGAGAAGTGTGTTTAGGAAATGATTTCTCCTAGAGGGATTCCCATAGCTGCTACAAAGATCTGAGAATTCTAGTCCGACCTGTTGCTGAAGCCTAAGGTAAGGGAGGTGGAGTAGTCGATGGACTATGTGACAGTGAAGGTGTATACTCCTGGGGTGGGACAGGCATGTGGGGAATGAGAGTCTATGAGCAGTGGGCATAAGTGGCTCCTGGGAGAGAATACTTCTTCTTAAACTATGTGACTTTCCTATTGACCTTGCCTATCCTAGGAATCCCTTTCCCAGTGGAGTTTAGTCCTAGCTTGGGGGTGACCCACTGCTGAGAGTAATGAGTAGTGTGGTCTAAGGCTGAGAGGTTCATGGAAGGTCTGCACATAGTTGGTGGTTTTACTCCAGTTAAAAGATAAGTACCCTTTTCCATGCTTAATTATGTATGTTATGCATGTTTGGGATTCTTGAATATTATCGTGTGTTTTGTTGCATGTAGGAATGACTGTCAATACCATTTGAGTATGTATGGTAACAATAAATCTGTGTTATTTGTTTTAAATTCATTATAAATGCATGTAATATATATATGTATGTCATAATAGTGGCAATTCCCAACCTGTTGGTGGCTAGGGATGCTAAAAATTGGTATCATAGTAGTAAAGGAAAGGATAACGTTGTTTGGGTAGCGTTAGTCGGCAGGGGTTGGTGGTAAGGGATGTTACAAATTGGTATCAGAGAAGTAAAGGAAAGGATAAGGTTGTTTGGGTAGTGTTACCCCATAGGGGTCAGTGGCCAGGGATGCTACAAATTGGTATCATAGCCAAGGTTCTAGCACTGAGCCTGGGTGGGCCAAATATGTGGTCATTGGAACCAAGGTTTTAGGTGGAAATTATGTCAAGAGGAACCAATTTTGAACCTCAGAACATTCCTGAGTGATGAGATGTTACCTTGGTCGTATTATGAAGCTCAGGAGGTGTAGAGATATAATAAAACCATGCTAGACATAGTATTGGGTTGCAGAGTAATGTGGGTCATAGGGTCTGTTTAGAAAAAGGAGGACAATTCCAAGCCGTCAGATCTAGAAACGTTGTGAGGTGGTTACCCTTGAGTTCCTTTGGAAATTCAGGGAATAATGGATTCCTTCTATGTCATTGATCTAAGAGAGAGGATACATGGTGGAAATCCATGGACTTCGAGTGAAATCAGTTCGGGAGAAAACGAGTGTGGAGAGGTTGAAACTCCCGAAGCGGGAAGTCCTCAAAGTGTATCTACACCGTAGATCTGGGAGAAGAGATCGATTGTTGGATCAAGGCAAGGGTGGATGTTATGGTGCAGTATGAAGGATAGAGAACTCCAGAAGCTCCAAATTCTGGAGTAATCTGAAACGTCCGTCAAAAGGGACCCATGTCAACAAATTGGCTTGTTCAGGATTTCGACGTTCGGAAGAATTAGTGTGTGCTAAGGTGAGAACTCCTAAATCCCGAAGCTTTGAAGCCCCGAAGAGCTAAAGTGGTGAGTCATGATGATGTCACCTAGAGGTGACATGGAACTCTCCTATACCTGCCATGTGCTCCCACCTGGAATGTTGTCAGTTGTACTATGTGGGCCCTGAGGTTACATGACATAGTTAAAGGTTGATGGACCACAGCGGTGTTGATCACGATACATAAATATCAATGGCCAGGAGGAATTGTAGGGACCCAAGTTGCATGAGAGTTAATTTCCCGAGGTGGTCCCACAATCCAAACCATGGTTTTACCAGGGGGTTACGTGTCAGTTTCAGAAGAATTGTGGGATGAAAGGTGGGTTACACCAAACCACCAATGCATGCCCCCATCCATTTGAAACATGTTAAGTGATGTGACTATTCAGTATCTTAGTTCAAGTATGGAAACTGTGGGTCTAGTGGATGTGTGGTGCCATTTGTGAAGCTCTAAGACTTGACATTTCGGAAGAATGGTTCATAAGAGAATGAAAGGAAGAACTTTCAAAAGTTTCATAACGTCGAGGTGAAGAGACGTAAATACATCACCCAAGGTGACATGGAAATGTTGAGTGATTAATAGTTCAGGAGAAATGGGATGTGTCGATGCAAAAACTCACAAAGCCCAAAGTCCCAAATCTCTGAAGCTCCGATGTCCCAGAGCTCAGATGCCTAAAGTTCCACAGTGGGTGTCAACCATTATATGTTGGGTAGTCATGGAATGTTGATCCACCCTACTTCCTGAGTTTGTTAATCCGAAACTTCGAGAGATTGTTGAGATATTCTTTGAAAAATTTTGAAGCCGGAGGCTCGATGTCCCGAGTAAGCACCTATCGATCTAATTCTTGGCCACAACCCATGGTCACATGGGTTGGTGGCCAAGAGAAAGGGGCCAGTGCCCAAAACTTATTGTAGAATAGAGCAGAACTCAGAAAAAAAATATCTACAGGGATTCTTGATTGCTCAAGAAATTCAAAATGGAATCTAAAAGTTTTCTTGAATCAGATTGGTTTATGAATACTATGGAATTTGTTAAGGATTGATGGCCTGACAAATTTCGGTTGACTGCAAACTATGTTTACAGAGTTAACGATTTTCAGAACCAAGCTAAAATGGAGGAGGCACATAATGCTTCCAGTTCAGATAATGAAGCTAGAGGAATGGATGTCCATTTTGGATTTGAAGGATCAAACTCCAATGGGTATGGAGAAGAGATAGATAAGGAGGGAAACATGATGAAAATCATTGAAATATTGAATAAATATGTCCAGAGTCACCAAGAAGATAACAGAAAGCTCATGAAAGCCAGGGATCAATAGGGAGAATTCAACCTAAAGTTGATACAAAGCCTGGAAAGGATAGAAAGGAATTTCAATAAGGAGAGTGACTCCAATAAATTAGGAAGTCACGGGTTCCCTGATGAGAAGATAAAATCAAGGAGTGTGGGTAGACACCATCATCACTCCCAAGGGAATTCCAAGGGGATTGAACACAATAGTTCAATCCCATATCCTACCAGAAAGTATAGGAGATCGGGAGTGGATGAACTGAAGGGTGAAATGAAAAATATTAAACCTCCTATGTTTGATGGAGAGCGCAAGAAGGAGGAATATGTCGAGACATGGCTTCTTGGAATGAGGAAATATTTCCAACTACAGAATTATTCCTCTCATGCAGAAGGAAGAATTGAAATGTATCAACTGAAAGGAAAGGCATCCATGTGGTGGGATCAACTTGTGCAAGTGCAACACATTAAAGAGAAAAATGTTGGAAAGAATTCAAAAAGTATTTCAAAACGAAATACTTGACTAAGAGATACTATGATAGAAAGATGAAAGCATTTTTTGAACTCAAGTTGGGTAGCATGACCATTGATGAATATGAATGAAGGTTTTTGGAATTGTTGAAGTATGTTCCTTTCATCCAAGATGATTGTTTGCACCCTTTTCGTCACCTTGGTGAGCAAATAAGAGGTGCTTTCATGCCCAATTGGGTCTTGCTGAGCATGACAGTTGTAGAGGAAAGAGTTAGAGAAAGAAAAACAAAACTATTAGCAAGAATTAAAGTAATAAAAAATAAAATCATAAGTATAGGGACATAGAGATAACAAAACAAAAAGACCAATATCACCAATGTTTTTAGGCAGATCTATTGATGAAATCAAAGCACCAAGAAGAAAGGGAACTATGAGTCCCTTCTTTCTCCAAGGGAAGGCTCTTGGACCCTCACAAGCTTTCTCTCCTTACAACAAGAAAAATGAAAATGATGATGAAAGAACTCCTTTTCCAACCCACTCAATGGAGAGGTGGATTGCTCAATGAAATGGTGCCAATGTGCTCTTGTCAAGGATGGAGTCCTTAAAACAATATAGGCAGCATAAAATTACATAGAATTCCTTGAGAAAATGAGGTGTGTTCATGGCTTTTTATAGCATTGCATTGGGTTATTGTGTAACTCCTTTGTAGTGTGAAGAGAGGCCATTTAGGGCATTATTAGATCTTTGACCAGCCCACCATTCAGATCCAGCCCGGATTTGGAAGTCAAATCAGCTTGGGAGCTGAACCAGAAGTGGTTGGGAGGACAACCACATTCATAAATGCACCGTTTAGCAGGTGCGCGGCTTTTTGCGCTAACAACCGCGCATCGTGCGTGTATGCACGCATTCTACGTTCCTGTTCTGTGCATGTGCACGCGCACCCAACTTCTATAAAGCGCTCTTCAATTTTTCACTACTTTGTATAGTTTTTGACCTTTTTGGAATGCTGTGAGATTAATTTAGGGCCATGAATGACTTCATTATTGTTTGATGATGTTGAGTTCTTGTCGCCCTGTGTAGACGAAATTTCAGTGATAACAGATGCCCCCTGATGGATGAGGTTAGGAGCATATGTATGGCCGAAATCCATCAATGTTTCTTCTACTGAGAATGTTGTTGTAAGAGAGAGCAATAGTGGGATCATTTAGAGTGATCCATTGGAGAAAAAAGGAACCGGTAGTGTTTGTGCTCGAATCGTCGCCGGGTGAGCAAGAATAGGAGCACTAGCATGCCCTGTTGGGCTCAGCAAGGCAGAACAGGATGCTGTGGATCAAAATGGGTTAACA
>JASDQU010293575.1:6558-19426 GCA_032191745.1 Picea mariana
GACACCACATCCTCAACCATACACCATCGGTTGGCTCAACCAGGAACGAGACATCTGTGTCAGCCAACAATGCCGCCTACACTACAACATCAAACCCTTCAAAGATGAGGTATTGTGTGATGTTTCCTGCCTTGAATTTTGTGATGTTTTGTTAGGACAACCATATATGTGGAAGCAACATGTTGTTTATGAATCTAGGCCATGTAGTGTCATTATTACTTTTGGAGATCAACTCTATAGGGTACCAGAGGTAATCCCAACTATTGTAGTCTCTTTGATCTCTGCGGAGCAGTGTAGAAAGGTGGTCTCTCATAATGAGAGATTTTTCCTCTTTATGGTTCAGTCAGAAGGTGAATGGAAGGTCACTGCAACTACCAAAACCTCTGCATGGGATTTCTCTGCATAGCAGCAACAGGTGGAAATGATAGTAGAAGAGAACAAAGACATATTTTCCTCACCTATTGGGGTGATTCTGCACTGTGATTGTGGAAGAGAAATGTGTGCATGTGGATCTAGCCAAGATCCAAGTCATTCATGATTGGACGTCCAAGAAGACAATGATCGAGCTCTGCATCTTCTTGGGCCTCACCAACTTCTACTACCAGTTTGTGTTGGGGTTCTCTCATATCACTTGGGCCCTAATCCAGGTGACCAAGGGTGGAGAAAAGGCTAAGTTTGTGTGGGTTTCTTCCCAACAAAAAACATTCAAGGATTTGAAATTCTTCCTCTGCTCAACACCATTCCTTATTCTGACATACCTACAACAACAATTTGAAATTGAGACAAATGCTTCAGATTATGTTATCGGTGTAGTCATGTTGGATGTATGGGCTGATCCAGGTTCTACCTTGGTTTTCCAACAAAACCCTTTTCACCATCGGCCCTTCTGGTAAATCAAAAGGCTACATCACACATAGAGTGCACAACGTAATCTCACCCGAGATGGTTTATGGGTGATTGTAGGACACATATGTTTGCAGTCATGGAAGGGATTGGGGATGTTATTTTTACTATTGTTCTACTTTAACATGCATTCTATCATAATATTCATCAGATCTATCATTTTATCCACTCAACAACATTCATAGTGCATGTTGTAAATAAACCCTAACAAATGCATTCATCTAACCAGTCATTCATTATAAAGCATGTAAAAATAACACTTCACACATAAAGACACCATTTCACCGTGGTTCACCCTCGCGAGCTACGTCCACAAAGATCTTCTGCTTATTTCTCATTCTCCATCAAAATAGCGCTACGCGCATTACATCAGAAGTTATGAATGGTGCATGTGAGGCTAATCAGCATCGCACCAAGCTCCACAGCTTGCGACCTGACCCTCAGTTACATCTCAACATTGGCTTTGTCTGAGCTCTGCAGCTCTCAAAAATACAAAACCTCAGACTCAAAAATGACTCTCCAAACTAGATTCGTTGCGCACAAATTCTAAGGTAGCTCCTGCCAAGATATGATATCTCCTATCTACCCCATACATCATATTTATACCACGAAATGGGTTAAAAACCTTACATTATGACTCCAAAACCATAACTCTAAGTGAACTCCACTTGTCCACTTTCTAACTTCCTTTGGCAAGGTTGGCCTTCGATCCAACCGTTCCATGCATTGATCTTCCTTCTTTCCCGGCGCGCTATTTCCTTTTCCCTTTGTCGCGTTGGTCTTCCTTGTTGTTTAGCACACACTTCTTCCTTTGGTCCATTATGTGCTTAACTCCCAAAAATTCCTACTCCAATAGGCCCCCAACACTAACTTGTGGCTCTTCTTGAGCCACTCAGGCCGTGTGTGCCTCCTGCACTACTTTCTCCAATTCTTGTAATTTCTTGGCTAGTTCGTCTCCCTTTTCCTTCATCTGTGCATTTTTTCTGTGAGGGTCTCCATGACCTATGTTGTAACATACTCCTTCAACACTTGTATACTTTCTAAGTGTGCTTGTTCCATTCTAGCTTTCTCTGTCTCCAACGTTGTTATCATTTGTTCTACTTGCTCTTGTAGGGGCTCCAACTAAGTCTGTCTAGTCTTCCTTTCCTCTTGGATGTTCTTCACTTCTATCTGCAGGTTCTTTATTTCCTACGCAACCCGCAGTCTCTCTGAGATAGGCATTGTCTTTTGCCTCTGCTTGAGATCCTGGACTATTATATTCAACTTTTATTCTTTCTGATCCAACTGCTGGATCCTTTCATCTTATGCCAAGCTCRTCCAAAGTTGTGTGGTCCTTTCATAAAGTTTTGCTATCTCCTTAACTTCTAGCACAATGTGATCTGTTTYTTCTGTGGATTGTTGTTCTCTTCCTATTCTGACTTCTGATGGGGTAGCGGGTGTCATTTTCTCTACTAATTCTCTTATCTCTTGCTTGTACCCATCCATYGCYCGCACGATCTTYCGTAGCTTCTCTTTTGCATTGATTTYCCCTACTAGTGCGCTCTCTAAAATTATCTGGAAGACTCATTCAAGTATTTCCTCCAATCTATATGMGTGACGTTTGTCTTCTTCACATTCCAGTTGCAACTCTATGAGAACGGTCTCCAACACTTCCTTAGCTTCCTTGGTTGTTTCTAAATTTGTGGCATATGTCCTTGCTATGTATTGTACCTCATGTGCCACACTTATCTTGAATTTATATAGGCCCTTTGTTGGAATCTTGGATAACACCAAGTCCAGCTATTTGAAATCCTTCATGGGTTATTGTCTGGTGTCCTCATCTACTTGTAACATACTCTCACTAATTTGGAATGTCACACTCCCCACTATTTCTATCTGGACTGTCTCTTTGTCTTCCTGAATTGGCGCCTGTTGCGTTGTGCTTTGTTGATGTGTGATAGTGTGCTGTAAAATTTCCAACACTGCTTTAACTTCCATAATTTTCATCATGAGTTCTTCTCTCTGAGATTCTGCGACATAGAGTGCTTCCTCTCCTCTGTCTTGCACCTTATCAGTTATTAACTCTGCATCATATTTTGTGATTGTGAGATCAATGGGCTTCTTCTGTGCCCTCATATTCTTCCTTTGTTCTCGCATCTGCATGGTTGATTTCCTTTTCTATGTCTACGAAGGTTTGGTGAGCTCTGGTGTACTTCCAGTCCTTGTCTCCTGAGTGGAGGTTCCATTTTTCTTTTGTGCTTCCCCATTGGTTATTTCCGCGTTGTAAGTTCCAAGTACAAATATCTTGGCATTGTTTCCTTCCTCCTTGGTTTCATTTTTGTTGTCTCAATACCTATAGGTTTGCTGCACTCGACTAATTTTCTAGTATTTGCAGTTGGGCTACTAGATTTCTGTGTTGCTCATTCCTTTCCCTTCATTCCTTTCTTCCTTGCTATTGACACCTTCCATTGATCCGACCATTCTGCAAGTACCCATTGGACTTCTTCCGTTGTAATGCAATAATAAATCTTGAGCCATGTCTTTTTCAGGTCTCTTCTTGCTTGTATCCATGTGTTATGTCTAGATGCCTTGAAGTTGTCTATCCCATCATGTTCCTTCACCATTTCAGGTGGGATTCACCATGTATTTGCAATCTTTTCCTGCATCTCTTGGATATACATGCCAAAAATACTTGTGTTGGATTTCATTTACTTGACATTTGTGTTGTGTCACAGAGATTCATACCTTGTTGCACCACATCTTCCCGTTCTTCGCAAAAATATGGAATACTTTGGTTTCTCCCATGCATCTAGGGCTATCAAAAGTAACAACCAGGAGTAGTGGAACTCTGTTCTAGCATCCTGTGCATCCCTGTAGTCTTATAAGAAAAGGTTGAGTAGATATGACGCCCAACTCAGAACTGTTCCTTTTGCGCACTACACAGTTGTTGCGACCACCCCTACAGGTGCCTCCTCTTTGCGACATTTCCTTAGTAGCTTGCAGGCCACCAAATTTGTCTCAAACTTGGTAGTTGATTCATTGATGTTCTTGATAATCATCCCCCGGCTACCTCTGTCTGTGCCAAATTTTGCCTTTACCTCTTATGCAATATCTTTTTCCTTCTTCTTTTTTTCATTAAGGTATTGTTCTAGCTTTACCCCATCTGTCACCAATCATGTCAATTTGGCAATTAGTTTGACATATATCGGGACAGGTCTATCCATCCATAAAAAACCTTCATGTATGTGCACCAAAATTTGTTTGACACATGCATTGACGTCTCTCTTGTGCCGAAATGAGGTATTTCCAACAAATTCATTATGTCAGAGTTGTAAAGTTCGGTTATCCACTGTTTAAGCTCCATAATCGGGATTCCTATTGAAGTTGACCCTTCTTCCTGCATTTCCTCATATGTGGCACGGTCATCCTCGACCTCTGGGTTTTCCTCTGTTGCAGGTGTCTCACACTCTATTTTGTCGCTACCATTTTCATCATGTTCACCCTCTGCGGGTGTCGTTCCTAGGGTTTCTATGCTGGGGTTTGCTTCCATCCTAGAATTTTGGCCTGGTGCTACTTGGTTGATTTCTGCCACTTCTTCTTGTGGGATTTCTTCCTCAATCCGCATTGGGCTAATGGATTATGTATCCTTAGTGGGAACATCATCCACATTGACCACTCCAGTCATATATTCCAACGATTTGTTACTGCTACGGGTCCTTTGCGCGAACTAGCTTGGTTTTCCGAACTTTGGTGGTGCCATCTTCTTGTCTTCAGGAAAAATCGAATGTAGATCTCAGTTGGGTCCTTCACAAACTCTCAGTTACTCGCACTTTGTTTTCTCAGTCGCTCGATCACTCAAAAATCACAAGTGTTTTGTATTTTCTCGACTTTTTCCCCTTTTATAGGCTCTGTCATTAATGCTCTAATGCGTCCTTTCTTTTTCGTTCACCAATTTTCCACTTTTTCGGTCATTCTTCTTCCTGTTGCGCAGTGTTTACTTTTCATGTGCGCTATCTTATGAATTATGTCGAACCAATTTTTTGTCTGTTGCGCCCTGTCATTCTCAACTATATGTCTATTACTTATTCCTCTAACTACTTTTTTTTTGTTTTTTCTTCATTTTTCTACTTTCTTTTTCTTTTTCTTCTTTTAACTCCTACTATTTACAATATGTACAAGTCTACTTACTGCGCGACAACTACTAAGAGTTAGTAGGTCGACTGTCCCTATACAGTTTCGGTCGACTACTATTTACCAGCCCTTGAACTTCCTTGCCTACTAAATCTTATAGTTGTACAACACCTCCCTCTATGATAGATTTTATTTGATATGACCCTAGCCAATGCATTCTAAGCTTCCCTAGGTGTTGCCAATACATACTGTCATAGAGGAGAACCATATCTCCTTCCTTAAAATTCTTCTTCTTAATATGTTTGTCATGCCATGCTTTGTCCATTGCTTTATGTACCTCCTGATGGAAACTTGTTATGATTCGGTCCTCTTTTAATTCCACTGTTGAGCCAATATTTCTTGCGATGCGCCCCTTTCTTTCACATCTGTAATTGTTGCAATGCCCATACTTGGTATCAAATAATCTAAGGGAACTATTGGTTCCTTTCAATACACCAATATAAAGGGTGTCTTCCCTCTTAGCTTCTTACATGTAGTTTTATAAGCCTAAAGTATTGTCGGTACCTTCAAATCCCAATCATCTCTGTTCACATTACAAATCATTGGCAAGGAATTATCCAAAATCTTGTTAAAGGCTTCCACTCTTCCATTTGCTTGAGAGTGATAAGGAGTGCTCTTATGATGATGTATCTTAAAATATTCAAGCATTGCCTCAATTGTATTGTTAATAAAGTGAGCCCCCTGATCACTCATCAATATTCTTGGACATCCAAACCTTGTCACTACATGTTCAAAAAAAAAACATGTTGTAGTCTCTACGTTGCAATCCTTTACTGGTGTTGCCTCAACCCATCTAGTTAAATATTCTGTCATTGTAATAATATATCTGGATCCTGATCTTATGGTTGGTGGATTAATTGGTCCTACAAAATATATTGCCCACTTATCAAATACTTGCAAAGTTACTTGAGGTCTCAATGGATTTTCATCCCTCATGGATGGTTTCCCAACTCTTTGACAAACATCACACTTTTGACAGTATTCCTTTGAATCCTTGTGAATTGTTGGCCACCATAATTATGCACGCAATACCTTCTATGTGGTATCTTTCCTTATGTAGTGTCCTCCAACAATCCCTTCATGTTCCTCTACTAAAATTATAGGCCTTTCATGCTCCATCACACATATTCTCAAGATGTTATCTGCTCCCAGTTTGTATAAATGACCTGCAATCAACTGATAATCTGCATCTCTGACCACCAAAATTTTCTTCTGTGCAATATTAAATTCTCTTGGTGCAAATCCTGTACTCAAAAACTCAATAATGTCAGCAAAATACTCATCAACTATATGTACTGAAAACAATTGTGCATCTGGAAATTTGTCTTCCAAGTTACTAGGTTCTTCTCCATTAGTTAGCTTGGATAAGTGATATGGTCTTGCATTCAATCTTCCAGGCCTCACCACTACTTTTAAATAAAACTCTAGGAATAACAATAGCCATCTGCATATCCTTCCCCCCAACACTAGCTTATTGACTAAATATCTAAGAGCAGAATCATCTATAAACATCTTGAAATGTTTCCCTAACAAGTAATGTATGTATTTCTGCAAGCATACACCATAGCTAATCCTTCCCTTTCTGTAGTGTTATAGTTATGTTATGAATCTGATAACTTTCTACTAGCAAACAGTATAGGGTGATCTATTTCACCTTCTCTTGGTTGGGTCAATACTGGTGCAAACGCGCCACCCAGGCCACGTCTGCTCCATAGGACCTTCTTCTTCTCGGCCCAAAGAACTCTAAGGTTCTTCTATTTCCCTATCGGGAAATCTGCTCCCACAGTTCTCTTGTGTGATCCCCCTTCCTTGATTTATCGGGGAATCGAAACTCGTGACTTCGCGAGTTCAAAGGTGGAACACTGGGTTCTCGAATCCCCGAGACCCGATGGTCAGTCAACTCGCTGACTTTTCCCGGAGGGAATTCACTACTCGCGATACCAAACTTTTGGTTCTCCAACCTCCGATACCCGAGGCAACGAAACTCCGATGTGCACGTGTGACTTGACCCGTCCACACCCGTCACTTCTATCGGGACTTCCGCGCTATTGTGATCTCACCACTTGCGACTTCGCTACTCGCGAGGTTGAAATACTTCCACGTCGACTCCCGATATCCGAGATGTCGATCTCGCGACCTTGTTCCCTTGCGACTTCACGATTTCCGCGGCCAAGTTCTCGAGCCTTTTCTCGCGAGGCTCTGATGCACGATCCCACGTGTGGATCCAATGGTCCTCCCGCGATCCGGATCCAATGGCTATTCTCCTTCTTGCTTCTCACGTCTTCACGACTTTGAGTACCCAATACTTGGGCTCTCACCCTGCGAACTCCCGAGTTCGCAAGATCCCTAGATCTCTGACACCTGTCCTCTTCAGATGGACGGTTCACAGCTTCTCGCCACTTCGCCACTTCATGTCCTCGCACCTCGCGACCTTTAACACCAATTTCTCAACCCTTCCACTTACGAGTTCCCGAGATGCGAGGTGCCCCCTGTCCACTTACCAACTCCGATGGATCCACACTATCCTCGGAGTAGTCGAGTTATCGCTTCTCGCAATCTCACGACTCTCCTTACCAAACTTAGGACACTTTCCTCAGGAGGTCCCGATAGGTGATCTCGTGAACAATCCAACGGCCCTGACCGACTTGGATCAATGGTGCTGCCCTCCTGAGCTTTGAATCCTCTCCACGCCTGCACTGTAACTACCTTGCACCTCTGGGAGATCCAACGGCTCTCGGAACTTCGTAGAACCTCTTCCAAAGATTTCGTTCGTCTGTTCTCTCCTTGAGGATTCTGAAAAATANAGTGAGTTCAAAGGTCTATTCCTCCTGAGCTTTTCCACTCTGATTCTTTCAAAGGGATTTGCACGCGCTCCTCGCGACAATCATGCAACAACTCCCAGGTGTTGAATCCCTTCGACTCTGCGCACTCCTGCAGCAACAATCTTTGATTTCCTTTGCTCAGATTCACAACTGAGACTTCCTCCCTTAGCCTATGCACTCCTTGCATGGCTTCAACAACCCACTTCCACTTTTGGGTGAATGAGAACAAAAGTTAAACTACTGAGCCTCCATCAACGCACTCCTTGCGGATGAATTTCGACTGCACACCTTGCAGGAATCTTCTGGCTCAGATAGAGAAACAATTGAACCTCACTCTCTCTCCCTACCAGACTTCAGTTTGAAACATGAAATCACATACACAGCATATAAAAGCAAATGTATGACAAGAAAACAAACATTCATGAGCATAACATCAATACACAGAGAAAACAACACAAACCATGAGCTTGAATCAAAGCTTCATTCTATTAATTCAAATTCCTGTACATGGGTGTTCTTCATACACTATTCTCTGCTTGCTTTCTCTCTTCTCCTGGGTTGATAATATTACAATGCACAATGAGGGTGTCTATATTTGTTTTCCCTCTTGGACTCTAAAACTATCAAATCTAGAATTAAATATTCTATCTACTTTACATTAACTATCTTAAATGCCTCATCTACCTAAGGACGAGAGCCACCCTCTCAAGGTCCATTTACAATATACAAGTGCGCCCTCTCTTAAATGACTCATTTAAGACTTGCGCAACAATTCCCAAAGTGTTTTCAAAATTTCGTGCTGGCTCATCCAGCTGTCTTCCGCTCCACGCTGGCTCGCTTGATGGTTTTGGTGATGCTCCTGCATCAAATACTGCTCCTAATGCTATTGCAGATGCATCCACATGCACATGAAATTCTTTTGCCCAGTTTGGAAACACTAAAATCGGCGCAGTAACCATCTTCTCCTTCAAAATATCCAAACTTTGTTGGCATTAATCATTCCACTGATACTTAGTGTCCTTCTTCAACAACTTCTCCATTGGCACAGTAATATGTGCATATTCCCTTATGAACTCCCTGTCATATCATGTACGACCAATGGTACTCTTCAAATGGCACACTGACTTCAGTGGTGGTAAGTTAACTATGACAACAATTTTAGTAGGATCAACCAGTAGACCCTGTTTGCACACCACATGCCCTAACAAAATACCAAAAGGTGTGCTGAAAATACATTTCTTGATATTTCATGATATCTGACACTTTCTGCATCTGTCTAACATCATCCTTAATACGTCCACATGATCCTTCAATAGACTAAACATTGTCCAATCATCTAAGTAAACCTCCAAAAACTTATGAATAAAGTCCTTAAAAGCTGCTACTACTACCCTTGAAAAAATTGTTGGTGCATTCTTCAACCCAAATGGAATAATTGTATACTAAAATGATCCCCACTCTATAGAAAATGTAGTCTTGTGTCTATCTTCTGGTGCTATCCTAATCTGATGATATCCTGAAAACCCATCTGTGAATGAATAATCTTCTCAACCCCCTACATTCTTCAAAACTTTGCCTGTAAATGGGGTAGGGAAATGATCATGTAGGCAAGCATCATTCAATTGTTTCAAATCTACACAAATCCTAATCCCTCCTTGCTTATTTTCCTGCACTTCCATGGGACCGATCCATCCTGATTCTTCCATGGGTTCTATGACACCAACTTCTAGAATCTTGTCAATTTCTACCTTCACTTTCTCTTTGTATATTGGATTCAATTTGTAAGGTCTCTGTCTAATAGGTCTGGCTTCTAGCTTCAAAGGTATCTTCATCTCTCCTAACTCTCTTGTTAATCCCTTCATTTCTGAAAATGTTGCTTTCAATGTATTTGCGCAGTAATTCTGTGATCCTTTCTACTGTTTGATTATCCCAATAATCTCCAATACTTTCCATCTTTGGGTTTTATGCGGTTCCAATGTTTACCTTCTTGATCTTTAATGGTGAAACATAATCTTCTGAATCTAGCTTGGGACCTGCTACTTCCCTTTCACTTTCTACTTCTAGGATCTGTATATTGTGTGAATTATCTTCTGTTGGATCTTCTTCTTCTGTGGCGTAATAACAATGTAGCAATTGTTTAACTATTTGTCTAGCTTGTTTATGGTATGTTGGGATTATTTCAAAGTCTGGTTATTCAAATATCATGTCTCTTACCACTTTCAACGATGTATCTATCTCTGGACTTTCATGCTCAAAGGCAAATGTAACTACAAAATTTTGTTGTATCTCTTCCCAGTTTGTAGTTTCTCTACATTGTTCTTGTTCTGTGTACCAATTCTTTGGAATTCCTTCTAGTGTGTGAATTAAATGGTCTGTTCATTATTTTGGTGGTACTAATCTCCATTGAACCATGCACTTATCTATATGTTATCGAGGTTATCCAAATCCGTCATATTTCTCCTCATATCTATGCTCCTGCTTTGCGCCGAATCTTATGCGCAGTAACCTTTTGCACTAAAACCAATTGTCGATATTTGCCTTGTGTGTACCCCACCAACGGGCAGGTGTAGCTTTCAAAGCAATATATAATGCTAGTAATCTATGATTTTCCATAAACTCTACCTCAAACTTCATTAAAAATTCTTCTAAGTCATTCAAACCATAAAAAGTAGGAGGCTCTCTTACCTCTGAACCAATCCATCTCAACGCGAGCGTCATTCTGGCGCATCCCCTAATAGATAATTCATGTAGTCATTGCTGCCAGTTTTCCAGTCCCGTTTCAGAGTCTGAATCACAAGAACTAATACTCCTCCAACTGAGCATTCCATCTGCAGTTGGGTTGATATAATCCTCTTTGTGCGCGATTGTTTTGTATAACTGATTTACATCTTCTGCAAGAATATTGTCTGTCATTGGTTCTGCATTCCTTCCTCCTTCTGAGGGATCCAATGGAGCAATAAATCTATAGTCCCTTGATTCAAATATCATCTTCCTTGTCTTTAAGTCGATAATAGTCTGGTTATCAAAATCCCAATCCAAACCCAACAATGTTGGATATGGCGAAGTGTTTTCCACTATGTCAATGACTTCAAAGTCTACCATGGTGCACACACCATCTAGATCTATTGGAATCCCCTTCAACCTACCAATTGGAACCACTCTATGTTGATTTTCTAACTTCAATTGAATAGATGAATACCTCGGTTGAGGTTCTCCCATAACTTGTCATGTCTTCTTTGGAAGAACATTGACTTCAGACCCTAAGTCTAGTATAATATCCCCCATATTGAAATCTCCTTTGTTGGTATTCAATCGGAATTCCCTACTGGTTCTTCTCTTCTTACTAACCTGATTTACTCTTTTACCCTTTCTTCCCTAGAATTACACTTTTCTAACAAAGTCTGCAATACTTGTAAGGAATTTTTATCATTCATCAATTTTACACATGACCCCAAAAAGTTTCTTAAGTTACTTACTTGTTCTAAAGACTTCTCTTGATTGGTCTGATCAAATAATGAAGGCATGTCATACACTGGTATCTCATCTTTTGGTTTTTTCCATGAAGTAGACGCAATATTTTCTTTCAAAATCTCCTGCCAAGCCTTTTTGAATATCTCTTTCTCTTTGTGCGCATCAAACTTCTGTTTAGGCGCTATATTCTTCCTGACCCATTGGTACTGCTCTTGATCCTTCTTGGTTGCATCTTCTCTTGTCTTATCTCCACCTCTATTAACTATGTTAATCTTCTTCCCATCCTCTTCTATGTTTTCCACCCTGATCCATTGCACGTTCCAATTGGTCTGGTTCCTCTTGTCCTGTATCTTTATCAAAAGTGTTGGACATTCTTATGTTTCATGGTCTGTTGCACGACAATACATACATGTCGTAGGTGGTTGTGGGTAGTCTCTTGCATAGTGCCCTAGTTTATGACAGATATGACAAACAATTGGTCATCGACCTCCTCCAAATCCTCTTCCTCCACGACCTCCTTCTCTAAAGCCTTCTCTGTTTCATTTATTATTTTTGCGCGGTGTATTATACTAAGGTCCTTGATTGTACTGTGAATGCACATTATTGTACTGTGGTGGAATTGCACACTATTGTGGTGGTGCTCCAAATTGTTGTGCATTGTTATACTGCAGTTGTGCTTGAAATTGATGCGCGAGATTATATTGTGGTTGTTGCATGTTGTTATATGAAAATTGTTGCATAGATTGTCCTGTTACATGTTCAACCTACACCCTGTATGTATATGCAATCCTTTCTTTCATCATATCAAAGGTTCTATAGTCCTTTTCTTCGTGTCCAACTGACTTACAAAAGTTACAAAATGTACTCTTCAGTATTGTCTGATACTTCTGCATTAGGGGGTAGTGATAGGGATCATGCCCATGTGTTTTGTAAATCTTACACCATGGTGCTCCTAAAACTAAAGGGTTTGGCATACCCACTCCAATATAATGCGCAAATAATGAACACTCATTTTTGTGATGGCCTTTTGTCCTTCACATTGTACACCAAACATCTTCTCTTTTTTCCTTTCCTTTGTCCTGATTCAACTAGAATGTTAAGTTATTTATATCTTGCTTCAACTTTTCCACAACTGGATCTGTATGCTTGTACTGGTTTTCCTCTCGTTGTAAGGCTCCCTACAGAGCCTCAACCTAACTTTGGAATTTTTGTTGTCTCAAAGGATACTTCAAGTGTGGCAACAAAGCATTAACAAACAAATGTCTATGTTGTGTATCAGTAATAGTGTACTTTAACTTACCTTTTATCCTCTTGAACTTCTGGTCCACTTCCCAAACTAATTCTCCTGGTTTCTGCTTAATCTCTATCATTTCATTCATAAACTGGTCTTCCGAGCTTGGTTTCTGAAATTCGTTTATTAATTGCCTCTTCACCTCTGCTATAGTTGTAGGCATTCCCATTGGATTATTTGTTGCAAGACCCATGTACCAGTCTAATGTGCG
>JASDQU010293576.1:0-11428 GCA_032191745.1 Picea mariana
AGGACATTGTCCCAAGACACATGTGGATGTTGAGGACATGTCTCAAGTTCCTTATGCAAATTTTGTTGGAAGTTTGATGTGTTCCATTGTCTATGTAGACTAGACATTACCCAAGCATTGGGAGTTTTGAGTAGATATATGTCAAACCTAGGGAAGTAACATGAGATTGCTATAAAGAGAGTCTTTAGATATCCGCATAACACTTTAGATTATGTTGTCTGCTACTAAATAAGACCTTGACTAAATACACTAGTAGATGTACAAGGGTTTGTGGAATCTACAAATTGGGCCAGATACCTTGATCATCGAAGATCCACAACTGGTTATATGTTTATCTTATTTGGTGGAGTAGTCAATTGGATGAGAACGAGGTAGGATGTAGGTGCACTCTTACCTATAGAAGCTAAGTATATGGAAGCCATAGTCCATTCATGCAAGTGAGAAAGTTTTATGGTTGCAAAGGTTGTGTTTAGAAATTGGTTTCTTACATAAAGTTGTAAGAGTATATTGCAACAACCAAAGTGCAATATTTTTGGCAAAGAACCCTATTTATCATGCGAAGATGAAAAATATTGATGTATAATATCATTTTTTTTAGAGGTGCGGTTGAAGACAATAAGATGTTGTTGGAGAATGTTAATTCCTTGAAAAATATTATAGACTTATTGATGAAGTGTATTCCTACTGAGAAATTTTCTTAATGTAGAGAATGGATTAAATTACCCCAAGTGTGAAAATGGATTCCTATGTGTATCTAGACACCCTTATGAAAATTTAGTGAGTGGTAACTTGTTTGGTTTTCTTATACTTATAACCCCACTCATCTCCGATTGAACACAATTTTCAGCTATCTATTTTGCATTGACATGACTTTTTTGTAGTGGCCGTATCCAATGATTTTTCAAAAAAGCATTATGATTTCCCTGTATTTTTTTTTAGCGCACATGCAAGGTATAGTACGATCTTTAATGCTTAGAAATGAAGCATAATGTTAGGTTAATCTCTTTCTTATGATGGCAAGAATTTCTTGAAATTATTCCAATAAAACTTCAAATGAGATTAAACTTAGGAGGAATTCCAACGCCTTAAGTTAAGATGAGTGGTTGGAATCTATTACGATTGGCTTTCAACTTGCCTTAGGGATGTTGCCATCAATCCAAGGAGAACATGACCATCCCCTCAAATGAAATAGAGTAAAACACATTGCGCTTGTACATAATCTAGGTAACGTGGACTATGGTGACTTTTGAAGAAAATGAAACTTTATCATTATAGTTCGTAATACCTAATATAATGCATATTCTATAAACATAAAAAATGTATTCTATAAAAATAAAAATGTTGTATGAAAGCTTTTTTATTATTATTATATGAATGTTTTTAATTTATATTATTTTTTGTTATTCAAAATTTACAAAAAGTAGTTTATTTGAATGGTTGAGAGGTAGGTTTTGCACTTTTTTTTATCCGGGTTCAAATCTTTGATGATACTTTGACTTGTTGTGATAAGGTTAGAAGGGTAGATGCCCTCAAGAGTGGGACCTCCCTCGTGGATGTGTCTCCAAACATCTTGGACCTTGCTATGTCATAAGTTTTCTACTAGACATTGGCTTGCGGGCTGTTGACACTAGCCTAAATATTATAGTGGTAACTAACCAGATTTAAACTTGAACCACACTTAGGTAATCTTGACCAATTACTTATTCCTCTAAATTTAAACAAAAACAATTACAACATTACCTACCATTCATTTTATGTGCTATATTTATATTTTATGTGCCATATTTAAATTTACCTTTATACTATTTATTTTATCGATGTGTATTTACATTTTAAAGAGAAATTCTTAATATAAAGTGTAAATATGCATAAGTGGTTTTTTTATTACATGAATATAAAAAAAATAACTTAAGGAGATTTTAATTTGCTCATTTCCTAGAGGGTTTATAGAAGTCTTGTTGTGGGAAAAATGTGAAGAGTTTGGTAATATTCAAATGTTAAAAAAGAGTTTGCATCTTATGTCAATGTTTACATTGAGTGAGGTTCAATAATATCTATAGAGGCAATGAGGTTAAGGACTTGACTCTAAGACCTCTTTATAATTCACAACACTCAACCACTCAAACTAACTCACCAGACTAAATTGTAAAAATATTACATGTGATCACCCTCAAACTTTACAAGAAAGTAATTCAAGACAAGAAAAATAAATATATTATTTTTCAAGTTTTGAGTCTAAATAGAAATATATTAAAACCCCTCTCAAAATTTAAGTGATAAATAAAGCTTTAAAGAATTAATTGTTTAAATAATAATTAATTTTAATAATAATTATATTATATAAAATTAATTAATTAATTTTATAGTAAATAAAAAGTAATTCTAATAAATGTTAAGAGGTAAGAATGATTACAATATAAACAAGTGTTGCATGGCAGCGTAGTCTCTGCCAGGTTGGTATGGGAGTAAATGTGACCTAGTACAGGCAGGTGGCTAAAAAGTTGAAATACATGTGGTTTCCGTGCAGAACATAGTATTCCCGAATTAGTTCTTCTTGAAAAAATATAAAAAATTATCAATGTTTGAATGGTTGTTGGAAACAAGAAATTTAGCATTACCGAATTGGTTATTTTTAAAACTAGGACATAGAAAGTCATCAGAAATAAATAAATTATACATACGAAATATGTATTTGTATAAAGTAGATATTCAGTAAATAAATTATACATACGAATAATGTATTTGTATAAAGTAGATATTTAGTAAATAAATTATACATACAAAATATGCATTTGTATAAAGTAGATTTTTAGTTTTATAGATATGAAATTTGTAGCCCTCATTGCATACGTAGGCAGTTTTTGTATCGCGGGTTCTCGGGTTGGCGCGTTGAAAATTGGGTGTGTGATGTTCCATGGTCTACAAATAGCACCGACTGTTCCGTGATATACAAAATGAGAGGTGTAGTTGCGGACTATAGAAATTTACCAGAAACTAATAATGTCTGTTATATAACACAATAGTAATAACATCTATTGCACCGAATTACTTTGCTTTAAAACTAAGGCTTTTTTTTGGAAAAAAAAGATATAGCATTGCCGAATTAGTTTTCTTTGCACATGTTTTATAGAACATGGACGGACTGCTCATTCCATAATTATCAAGTCTTTGGATCGCGGGTTGTTGGGCTGGCAGTTTCAAAAATGGGCCTATGTTGTTCCATGTCCTACAAAAACCATCGACACTTCTGCGATATACAAATTGAGAAGCGGGCTTGCGAACTATAGAAACTTATTATAAAAAAAATAATGGTTGTTACATATATCAGGAAATTACATCAACATTTAAACCATCAACGTCGTTGAAGACCCAAAAATTAGCATACAATAGGAGACAAGAAATGTAGCATATCCGAATTAGTTTTCTTTGGAACAAACAAGAAGGTTCATGGAAACCCAAAGTTTAGTATACAATAAGGACATTTTCGAATCAGTTTTCTTTGAAATTTAACAAAAATAAATAATGTATGTTACATGTTTGTGAAAATTTAAATGCGTTTGTCATATAGACTGGGATTGGAGCTCCCGCGGACCATAAAAAGAAATAAGTACAAGAATTAGGAATGTCGAAAGAAATGTGCGATGGTAGAGAGGAAGACCTGAAAAGAAGAAATTGGAACTTATGAGTCTTTGGTTACAGTTTTCTATTTAAAGAGAACATAAGCGGATTGATAAAACAAGATGGCAGTATAGAATTACTATGAAGACAATGCATTTTTGTTGCTGTCGTTGATGGGCAGTGGACTCCTGTTGATCATTTTTTGCCCTTCCTAGACAAGGCTTTCCATTCTGAGTTGGCACCATTCTTCGATGTAGCTTTTCATGGGGGTTGTGTTGATTTCATCCCAGATCTCTATGTCGTAAAGGTCGTTTTCTAATTTCCTTAGATCCATTGAAATACTATGCAGACTCTATTCAATTTCTTCATTGTGTGAGGCATAGTCCAGTACCCAGCGCTCGTGCTCATCTAGACGATGTTCAAGTATGCCATAAAAATTTTCGAAAGACAACCCCTTTAAAATATCAACTTGTTCCTGGAACGCTTCTTTGGTGATTGACAAGGATTTGAGAATTAAGTTTGGATCTTGAGCCTCATTGGTAGTTCCGGCTAAGTCCATCTGGAGCAGGCTTGTGAATAAATTTTCCTTATCTGATATGACTTGTTTACATGATTTGGCAATGAGGTGCAGGTTCTCAATTTTTTTTTGCTAGCATGCTTTTACTTTTTTGGTGCGCTTTGGGGAGGGGAGTTTCTCCTGTCTTATTTTAGTTCCGATGTGTTCAGGGCATAGTTGGCAAAAGGGTTCAGCACCTGATGACATAAAAGTTGTTCATTTTTTAAATTCGCCTCCAAATGTTCAAGCAAATCATTGGCCTTCTTTCCGAAGGAAACTAAATTTTGCGATGTTTCCCAGGCTTCAGTAACTAGCTGCATTCTTTTGTTGATGTTGTTCTCTACAAGGGCTCTGGAGCATGCAAGGAGGGTAGAGGATACTTTCATCTTCGTTGCAGTGGTAGAAGGCACGATTTTTTCCAAAGGACTGGAAAATTCTGGTGTTGCAATGAAAGCCTGTTCAAATTTGTTGAGGCGGTGTTTCAGATTGGCATAATCCGTCTCCATTCCTCCAATGGAATCACGAAGAACATCACCGGTTACCTGGTAAAATGAGCAGATTTTGGATGGGGTCATTTGGTTAAAGCCAATCTCTGTTCGAGATTTGCCTTTTCTGTTTGTTACATCTCTCTTTTCAATGACCATACTTTTAGATTGGCTGTCAAAAATAACGCTCTGGATTACGAAGGATTCATCTATGTCAAAAAATTCGGTGTCAGATATGTCCACCGCAAACGACCCAATTTTTTGCATATGCTCAGCTTCAATTTCAATTTGTAGTTTTCCACTGTCAATTTCGGGTTCCTCCGCGTGCCCTGCATTGTTTTTTCTCTTCTTCGTCAATGGAACTTTGTGAGAACTATCAATATTTATGCAAGGAGGGTTCTTATCTCCTCCTCTATTCGAAGATTTCTTTGTTGCTTTCTTACTGGGATGGACCATCGAAGCGACACCCCGTGGTGTCGTGCTCTTGGGAGTGTTGGCGGGGGACTGGGTACTCTTCTCACCGGATACTTTACCATGTTGTCTGTACAATTAAGTTGCACTTTGCAATGTCTTTGCGTTGCAATGGGAAGAAGCATGATTGTTGTTGACACTGTCCCTATCTTGGGTCAGGTGTCTATGGATAAAAGAGGTGTTAAATCCAACACCCGGTAAATGTTCTCCAAAAATGCCATTGGGGTCGAACCCTTTTAGCCTTTCAACGTACGTTAGGTTCAATTTATTGAAATGGGTGGCAAACTCGTCAATCTTGTTGATGTTTCTGCACACGAAGTCTTCGACTTTCCAGGGCAGAGGAATGAACTGTTTTTTTTTCTTGTCATGGAAAAAATGCAACCAATGGTTGTATTGCCTTTCTATTTCCGCAAAAAACATCTTGTACATGATGTGGCATGGAAGGAATGCAAGATTTTCCTTAGAGCCAAAGACCATGAGGAGACTGTGATTTTCCTTTTGCTCAAGTGTGCCCTTCTTGTTCAAAAACTTGCTTGCGTGGCCAGACATCCGCGGAGCATCCTTACCTAATAGAAAATCTTTGAAAACTGAGACAAAGCCATTAAAAAATTCATAAAAACAATGGGAGGCCTTGTGTTTCCACAGGGCGTCGTGCCAGAATGTTACTGGGTCGAATCCACAGTTTATTTTATTGGAAAGAGAAAGTTTTGGAAATGGGCAGCAATACACAATTGTGAAAATCAAGTAGGATGACATATAAAATTTATTCGATTCTTTGAATCGTGACAACTGGGAACAGAGTTCAATGGAGATTAGCTTTCCCCAATCGAAAATGTATGGTTCCTTGTCTGTGAAATACAAAATATAAATAATTATATGGGAAATGCTTGTTGTGGATGCCTGTCTTGTTATTCTTGTAAACAGCCAAGCAATTTTTCTGAATGGATTTCTAAAGGAACTTACCTGGAGCCTTGTGATATCTTCAGGAACTATTGTCGAGTCTTCAAGGAAGTCGGCTAAGATTTCCAACTCATTATGATGTTTTTCTAGAAACTGCTTGCAGTCTTGTCCTCTGAACGTTAATGTTGGTTTCGGCAATTTCAACATCTCACGGAAGAGTTGAGGTGACAAAGAAACAGGAGAATGGTCGTGCAGTGGAATAATTCTTTGGCCTAGAATATATTTTTTGGCGCACCAAGAGACCACCTCCTTATAGTCAAAAACCTCAGGGACGCAGCCTGCACGAGCGATTCTGGAGCTCCAAATCACTTTGTTCTTCGTGGAACGCGATGAATAGTAAAAGTATGCCCTGGACCACTGGAACCTTTGGTCCTCTTTTGCGAACATATTTACTGTATCTTCAGAAAAATACTGTCAACCTGCTGCCATAGGTCTACAAAGACATTTATTTGTTCCAGACGATGAATAAAATGAAAGGTTGAAAGGGCTAATATAACCTTGTGCAAATTTTGGTCGAAAGCGTGTGAATGGAAGATGTCCTCGAGACTTTCCTTGATTAATGACAATCTGGACGGTTGTTGCATGATGCATTGTTAACATTAAACACTACTAATTGCATATATAGAAATGTGAACATGGTGGATATTGCAATGAGCAATTAAGCATTGCAGATTTCTTGAGCGTCCCAACACGACGACACGTGTTGGAGATGAACAACCAGAAGGGACAAAATAAGTTTCTGCACATCTTGGTTTAATGCGTAATAATGGGATATCTCCTCGAGTTTTTCGCCCATTAATGACAATGTTGACAGTTCCTGCATGGTGACCTGTTAGCATCAAAGGTTTCTAATTTCATAACAAGAAAGTACAGAGGTCACAGGTAGGGGAAAAAACCACTACAAAATAGGGTTGCAAGGTACAACTATTGAAGGTGAGGGCGCCCGGGTCAAATTGTATGTCTCAAAACTTTTTGATTGCAATACGCGTAACCCGCCAACCGTGGCGATAAAATTGGCTAAGTATGGAGAGCAATAGCGGTCAGTCGGAGGAGTCGTGTGATTATATAGATGAAGATAAAGATATCTCAACCTGCCAATGCCGGAACCCGTGTTTATAGAAAGGCGACTATGTATATAACCACAAAGCGATAATACAAGGGAAGAAGAAAAGGGAAAAACGACCAACGAGTCCGCGGTGGAAATGTAAATCACGAAAATTTTGAGTGCAATATGCATATTAGGGAAGAAGAAGAAGCAGACTTCGAATGTGCTAACCTGAAACACTGACTAAGAATTTGAGATTTCGTGAATCCGTGAACAGGAGGATCCAAAATAGGGTCATAGGTCTGGATGGTCAAATTGTATTATTCGAAACATTTGAATGCACAATCTGTAACATGGAAGAGGGGACGATGTCGGAACCCGGTAATCAATTTCTATGTTGTGAATGGCTGGATGCGAATTGTTTCGTATTGTTGTGTGAAGTTATCACTTGTAAGAGTCATTAGTAATAGCATAGAAATTGTATATTAGGAAGCACATTTGTCAACCGTGGTACAGTGAAGCTTGCGAGTTTGAGGAACACGCGATAGAATTGTAGATTGCCAACCCAACAACCATGGACATAAAATTGCCTAAGGTGTGATTATATACATGGAGATAATGAGAGCCATAATACATGGGAAGAAGAAAAGGGAAAAAGGAGAAAGGAGTCGGCGGTGGAATTGTAGATCAGGGAAATTTTGAATACAAGATGTGAACCCGATAGTCAATTTGTATATTGTGGAGGACCGGAGTAAATAATTTGAATTCATAATTTGTAACATGGAAGAGCGGATGATGTTGGACCCGCACCTGTGTCCAGTTGTCAGTACTAAGAGGTAATTTAGCATTGAAAAAAATATTTTAGATTCTGTTAAATACTTCATAGGGATTAGTATCCGTAAACAATGGCAATCTCCACCCCGCCAGCCTTGCATTTCGTGTGTGAATTTGTATATCGCGGAACTTGAAGGACTATTTGGAGGACACAGAACAATAGAAGTGCAATGTTGAGTCAGCCAGTCTGCAACTCCGCTTCTCAATTTTTATATCGCGGAATTTTGGGTGCTATTTGTAACACACGCAACAATGGAGGGCCAATTTTTAGCCCGACCGCCCGAGAACCCGTGATCAGAAATGTCGGTAGGTATGAAAAGAAACAACTACCAGTTCAATTCTCCATGCGAGGATATAGATGGAACTGAAATTAGTCCCAACGCGGAAACTGTGGACATAAAATTGGCCAAGTATCGAAAGCAACAATGGTCAGTCGGATTTGTCGTCTGAGTGTATAGATGGAAATAAAGATATGCCAACCCGCCAACGCTGGAGCTGCATATTTTGTGAACCCGCCAAAAGGAGGATCCAAAACAGGATGAGAAGGTATCCGCAGAGGAGGTGAGGCCCGGACCTTCTAATTGTATTGCTCCTAACATTTGAATGCATAATCTGTAAGACGGAAGAGCGGACGATGTCCGATAGTCAATTTGTATATTGCGGAGACTGCAATTCCAACTGTTTCGTACCTCTGTGTCCAGTTGTCACTAATAAGTGCTAATTTAGTATTCTAAATAAATTTTTAGATACTGTTAGATACTTCACAGGGATTGGCATCCATAAACAATGGCAATCTACACTCCGCCATTTCTGCATTCCGTGTGTCAGTTTCTATATCGCGGAACTGGGAGTGTTGTTTGGAGGACACGAAACAATAGAAGTGCACTGTTGACTCATCCAGTTCGCAGATTCTCTTTTCAATTTGTATATCGCGGAATTATGGGTGCTATTTGTAGGCTACTGAACAATGGAGCCCCATTTTTGAGCTTGCTTGTGTGCCTGAGAACCCGTGATCGAAAATGTCGCTAGGTATGGAATGCGGAATTTGTGCGTGATTTATAGAATATCATGTCCATATTTTATAGTCCCATAATACATGGGAAGAAAATAAGGGAAAAAGGATAGAGGTGTTGGCAGTGGAATTGTAGATAATATACGAAAACAAGAGAAGGGAAAATAACTAAGTATCTCGCAGAAGAACATTAGGGTTCGCAAGTATCGGCCCTGCAGTGACGGGCATAAAATTGGCTAAGTATGGAAAGGAATAGTGCTCGATCGGATCCGTCATGCGAGGATATAGATGAAGATGTTAAAGCATGAATTGCAGATGACGGAGGTATCGTTTGTACCACTTTGTCCACTTGTCACTAGTAAGATCAGTGTTGATGTATATCAGGAAGGATGTGAAATTGCTAGGGATGGAAAGAAGCAACATATACTTTGAACGAAGTCAATGTGTACGAGGAACCTGCGGTGAAATTGTAGATCAAGGATCTTTTCAGTGCAAGATGTATATTACAGAACGATAAGCAGCTGGGTTCGCAAGCGCCGGCCCCGCAGCGACGGGCATAAAATTGGCCAAGTATGGAAAGGAACAAAACATTGACGTTGTTTCGCTGCAACATGTATATGACGAAACATGGGACATAGGTGTTGGGTACCGCGAACCCGGGGCCTGGTGCCAAGATAACTGGGCAAGTATTGGCCAAGACAAAGTTATGATATCTATTTAAATATTTTTCACACTAGCATCTATCAATGAACAAAGTTTTCATATTTATCTGAATAGTATTCATAGTAATATATATTAATGAATTGGTTTTTTCAAATGCAAATGATCTCCCAATCTACAAGATTCTTTTCGGCATGCAAATTTCGCTGGAACCTCAAAAAATTTGACTGCAACATGTACATAGCGCAACAAGAAACATGAATTTGCATTGTGGTCTCAACGACATAAACTCCTTATCATATATTCATCTTGTATTTGTTGCAATGAGATCAACAAATGTCGGCTCTCCATAAACATCCATATATAAATTAAATTAAATGCAATCAAAATTTGGTGACTTTTAAGTAATTAAAGCATAAATTGTAGATTATGAAAGTTCTTAGGCTGGAAGATGTATATGACGGAACAATGGACATAGTTGTTTAATACCACAAACCCAAACATAATTGCCTAAGCTTTGCCAAAGAGGAAGTTTTTTTGTATTTATTCCAATACTACTGATATTAGTGTATATGCACAGATATTATCAAATAGAAGAAGCTGCAATATATCCAACAAACTTCATAGGAACATTGCGTCAACGGTTCAGTTGCCTTGTCGTTACTCATTATTAATTATATTCACGAAACCCAAAGAATGGGAGCAGCATGGGTCCTCCAATTTCTTTCTTTAAATACAGGGCCGCCGCCACATAAGTATGGCCTATGAAAAAATATTCTTACATGTAAAATGTAAACAAAGAACAGGCCAGGTTTTATTTAGATTGAAGTACTGGGCAACATAAACAAAACCTTATGTTTCATGTTTAACCACACAGGGGAAGAAGGTAGAAAATACAATTAAAACAAATACCAGAAATTGGAAAATACTGTTAAAAAATAAACCGAAATTATTCTATATTCAAATAAGGTGGGTTACAAAATACAGCTGAGGCTATTTTCGACAACAATTGTGATTTTGCCTGTCGTCGACCAATTTAAAATATGTACATTGATGAAGCTTCTTCACAGTTTTGTACTTAATCGGTGCTGCTTTTTTGAATATCTTCTCTCTTCCAGATATGTCCTGCTTGCAATGCCTGTTTATTCAACATTCCATTCTTTGTCAAGTATTAATTTCCCTCTGTTGTCGAAAAGTTGGGGTTTAAGGTGCTTTTCTTGCAATGTTCCTGACCCTTGACATCTGAGACAACTTACAAATGCCATTCAGGCCAATTTCAAAGTGGAAGGAGTCATTCTATGTCACAACAGCTAAAGCAACAAAAAATAATTCAAGTACGTAATGACTGGTATTCTCCCTATATTTGATCATATGTTTGGTTGAGAAGCCTGCCTGAGGATTTGTATGTGGAACTTCTTTGCTTTATTACAGTAAATTGGAAGGAACGTCCAACCCAGATGCAAAAAGCAACTCTGTTGAGGTACATAACTTCTTCGGGCAGTAGAGGTGTGGCAAGTGCATCAAATGCTGCAGAATGCACCAGAACAGGTCTGGCAAGTGTATCAAATGTTGCATATGGAATCAGAATATATCCTTCTTCATAGCCATGGAGATGGTGGCCCACAGAAAGGTCTGGAATGTTCAAAGGTGATGCCAAATATGTAGAGTCTGCAACTACATCCAGAGGAAACCGAACAAACTTTCACAAAGAACATAGCTTTCTGTCAAGTCGGCTACCAGACCCACATGCAGGTCATCATACTATGAAATAGAAACTTTTGCAGTGA
>JASDQU010293577.1:0-10744 GCA_032191745.1 Picea mariana
GAGATCCAAACCGGGAGAACTAAGACAGCTGAGACACAGACAACAGAAACAAAAACAACTGAAAATAAATCAATACAAATAAATAAATAAGAAAAGAAGGAGACCGAAGTACCAATCAGAGAAACTGAAAAAACTCTAGGAGGTTTCAGCGTAGAAAATGAGATTAACAAAATCAAAATACCGATACCTCTGTTTGAACTGGCAAAGAACCCTGTTTACCGAAAACAAATCACCAACATGCTAAATTTTTCAGATATGGGAAGTCAAGATGACATTATAAATTTGGAAGATGATAAGCCTAATATAATTTTTGGTCTGCATTTTGAAGGGGCCAAAGATACTGTTGCGCCTTTCTACATTCAACTAAATGTGCATGCTCGTTTGCTACATAATTGCATGCTAGATTTCGGAACCTCGCATAACGTGATGCCCAAGGATATTATGAATAGACTTGGCCTCGAAATTACCATGCTGTACGGAGACCTATATTCATTTGATTCAATAAAAGTTAAATGTATGGGAATGATCAAAGACTTAGTAGTAAATCTTGCATAGATCCCAGTAAAAAGTGTTCTGATGGACGTGGTTATTGTTGATATACCTCCGAAGTATGGTATGTTATTATCCAAGTCTTGGGGTGCTAAGCTTGGAGGATCCCTTCAGCTGGACATGACATATGCCACGATTCCCATTTTCATAGGACAGTTCACCCGATTATACCAAGAAACACAGTTGGCATATACGGTAAGTGATCCACATAATCCTAGCAATTACCCTGTTTATGTCGCTGATCAGGATCTTGGAAATTGTATTTTATCAATTGATGACGATATAGATGAATGTGTTGAAGATTTCACAGAAAAAAATAAAATAGAAAAGATAAAAGAAAGTGTATATAGTACTGGAATCTAGAAAATGTATTTTGATGGTGCTTCGTCATGTGAAGGAGCAGGCGCAGGAGTACTCTTTGTAGCACTTGGGGATGAGTTTATCATTCCTTTCTCTTACAAACTATAGTGGGACATAGACTACACGCATAATGTATGCGAGTACGAAGCCCTGGTCTTGGGATTAGAAGCTGCCAGAAAGTTAAACATAAAAAACTTGGAAGTCTATGGAGATGCGGAATTAATTGTGAAACAAGTAAATTGACAGTACTAGGCCAAACACCTGATATTGAGATCTTATAGAAATTTCTCCTGGGATTTAATGGAAATTTTTTTCTCATCGGTTAATGTTCATTACATTCCCCGTATAGAAAATCTGCAAGTTGATTCATTAGCCAAAGCAGCCTCAACTTTTGCACCTCCTACAACTTTTAAACTTAAGTATCACATAGAGATGAGGCACAGACCCTCCATACCAAAAAATATACAACATTGGCAGGTATTCGAAGACGATGAACATATCAAAAAGTTCCTCAAAATGGTGGAAGACTTTTCCGAGACGCATATTGACCAAGAAAACCAGAACGACCATACTTGGATTATGCAAGAAGGGGAAGATCCTCAAGAGTTCCAAGAAAAGATCATGAATCATCACATGTTAGTACTAAGAAACAACCAAATTCCTAAAGGTCTAATCCCCTTAGAAATACTATTTGACCAAAATGACATGCCCTTAAAATCTACTCTACAACCTCAACCAGAAGAAGTCGAAGATTGCGATATAGGTACCAAAGAAAAGCCTAGAATAGTAAAAATATCAAAGTATCTTCTTCTTGAGATGAAAGGTAAGTACATAGATTTACTCGAGCAATATAAAGATGTGTTTTCTTGGTCTTATGACAAGCTGAGAACTTATGACACCACTGTGATCGAACATAAGATTTCTTTAAATCCAGGTGTTAAACATTTCAGACAGAAGCTCAGGAAAATCAATCCCATACTATTGCCCGTGGTTGAAAAGGAAGTAAAAAATCTCCTGGACGCTAAAATAATTGTACCACTCAGGTACTCTGAGTGGGTGGATAATCTTGTCCCGGTTAGGAAGAAGAGCAGAGAAATCAGACTGTGTGTAGATTTTAGAAATTTAAATAAATCATCTCTCAAAGACAATTATCCGCTACCCAAAATGGATCATGTTCTAGGAAAAGTGGTCGGAGCAAATAGAATGTCAATGATCGACGGTTTTTTCGGTTACAATCAGATTGCTGTTAACAAAGATGATAAAGAAAAGACAACATTCACCACCCCATGGGGTACATTTATGTATGAAAAAATGCCTTTTGGTTTGATGAATGCAGGTGCTACTTTCCAACGAGCTATGGATATCGCCTTCATCGGTGAAAGAGATAAATTCATCGTTATTTATCTCGATGATCTGACCATTTTTTCGAAATCTAATGAAGAACATCTAATCCATCTCAAGCAAACGTTCGAGAAATGCCACAAATTTGGTTTGTCTTTAAATCCCAAGAAATCTCACTTTGTGATGCAAGAAGGTAAACTCTTGGGTCATATTGTATCTCGGGACGGAATTAAGATCGATCCTAAAAGGGTTGAAGCTATTGACACTAAATATTCCTAGAAATGTAAAAGAAATCCAGTCATTTTTAGGGAAAATAATTTTTTTGAGGAGATTTATCCCGAACTTTGCTGAAATTGTGAAATTGATTACAGATATGCTCAAGAAGAATAGCAAAGTTAAATGGACGACCGAAGCAAAGGCATCATTTGCACACATCAAGAAAATTATAGGTGAAGCACCTGTACTGACAAGCACTGATTATCTAAAGGAATTTTTGATCTTTTCGTTTGCATCCAAACATATGATTGCAACGGTACTCCTCTAGAAGAACGAAGAGGGTTTTGAGCAACCAATAGCATTTTTCAGCAAGAGCCTCAGAGACGCGGAGTTGAGGTACGTCATAATGGAAAAACATGCATATGCCATGGTGAAAGCTCTAAAATATTTTAGAACCTACGTATTGCATTCCAAGATCGTTGCATATGTACCCACCAGTTCTGTTAAGGATAAATTGGTTCATTCTGATAGTGACGGGAAGAGGGGTTGATGGCTTGCTAAAATTCAAGAATTCGATCTAGAGGTAAAACCGACAAAGCTTGTAAAGGGACAGGGTTTGGCTAAGCTACTGGCCGAATCAAATTTTAGAGCGCTTGGAATAAATAACCTACAAGAGCATGAAGGATATTTAGACATAGACGAATTTGACGATGAGATAACTACAACCATAATCGAAGAGAAGTTTGCATCTTCGGGTTGGTATAAAGACATAGTATCTCATCTTCTGACTCTGAAATGAACAAACGATATGTCTCCATCTAAGAATAGGACATTGAAATTGCACGTGGTAAAGTATTGTATCTCAGAAAGCCAGTTGTATTGGAAAGACCCTCTAGGTTTTCTACTAGTTTGTTTAGTAGAATCTGAAACAAAAAGAGTTATAAATGAATTTCATGAAGGAGTGTGTGGAGGACATCATGCGTGGAGAGAAACAACCTATAAAATCCTGAGAGCAGGATATTACTGGCCTAAGTTGTTCACATATGTGAATGCCATAGTCAGAGCTTGTAACTCCTGCCAATTATTTCTAGGCAAGCAAAAACTCTCGGCGTTACCTTTGGTCCCAGTTAAAACGGAAGCCCCCTTTCAACAATGGGGGTTAGATTTTATAGGTGAAATCAATCCACATTCCAGCACACAACATAGATGGATCCTGACCACTACATATTATTTTATCAAATGGGTAGAAGCTATCTCGACCAGGAAAGCGACAGATTCGGTGGTAATAAATTTCTTGGAGGAAAATATATTATCTAGATTCGGCTGTCCCCGGAAGATAGTTATAGATAATTCCCAGGAATTCAAATCTACGACAATGGTTATATTTTTCCAAAAATACAATATTTTGCTGGGTCATTCTATAACGTACTATCCTCAAGGCAATGGGTTAGTTGAATCATCAAACAAAATCTTAATCACCATAATAAAAAAGGTTTTGAATGAAAATAAGAAAGCTTGGCATGTGCATTTGAAATATGCCTTGTGGGCAAATCGGATAGGCACCAAGAAATCGATCGATACTTCTCCATTTCAAATGGTATACGGGACCGATGTAGTATTACCCATAAATTTGGCTCTACCTATAATGAAACTTTGGAAAGATGAAAAGGAAGAACCAAATCATGTCACAAGAAGAATAAATCAACTGATCGAAGTTCAGCAAAATGTGGCTGAAGTGGATGAAAAACTTCAGAAATATCAAGACAACATGAAAGCCCTGTTTGATCATAAGGCTAAAGATAGGGAATTTCTCCCTGGTGACTTAGTTTTGAAATGGGATGCTAGGAGAGAAGACTTGGACAAACATGGAAAATTCAATCATATCTAGTATGGACCATTCAAAGTTACAGCTTTCGAAGGGAAGAATTCATTTCTGCTAGAAAATTTGGACGGTAAAATCGTCAACGCCCTTATCAACAGGCGTTATCTTAAGCACTATATGCAATAAACGATTTCCAAAATCCCATTGTATATACCGGTTTGTGTTTTCTGTTTTTTACAGTTTTTAGGTTAGTCTTACTTCCACCGCAAATAAAACAGGTTAGTGATTTCATAGAAAAGTAAATGTAAAATAATTTACACATTGAACGCTGTGACCTGTAAAACCCTGACACTCTTCATGTTGCTTTTACGCATGATTTTTATCGATAGCTCAAACATTACGAAGGAGACAAACAAGTGGTCGTATATCAGAAATATTGGTTATCCCGAAACATGTGATAAATGAATAATTTACTTAGATGAGGGAGAAATGGCGAATCAAAGGTATGCGTCTCTAAATTATTTAGATTTCCAAAGAATGTCACCTGGTGCAACAATGGTCTTATATGTATAAAGATACTCGCTAGATGCATTATCAAAACAACAGTTTTTCAAAATAAAATCATAAAAGTGATCATCTGGATAAAATTAAAATAAATGAAAACAAAAGAAATAAAGTGAACTCAGAGAACATGTTTCAAGAGTCGGGTTTGCATAATGACAACAAAGTTTATGGAATCCTAAACCCCTTTGTCACCCTGTTCAAATCTTTGGTATTATTCCCCTTGACTCCATATGCCTCCCCATGGCCTCCACAGAGGAAGGAGGGGTCACACTTTACCTCTGAAAACTGACAAAAAAATATTTAGAAAAGGGGCAAGTCCTCATGGCTCCTCGGGATCCTACTGAAAAAAAGTATGTACAGGCTAATCCTAACTCTCTTAGTTCTTTTAACAGGTTTTATATGATTAGTCTTGCTCAGAAGAAAGCCCCTGGAAAAAAAAAATCCCCCATAAGTTTTCCTGCAGACCAAGATGTTTTGAAGGTCAAAAGAAGACTTGTCCAGAGTAATCAAAGTGAGTTAACATACCTCTGTTGCCAAAATTATTAACAGATATCACCCCTGGTATACTTTATACCAATTGATTTCCCCCACTTCATGTTTTAAAAAGAAAGTATAAGATAGATGGTGAAAGGAAATTCACAAATGATTGCCCCCATCTAGTCCACCAAAGAGACGATGAAAGGAAATTCATTAAATGATTTTCCTCATCTCGGCATTTAAATTCAAAGTTACAAACTGAAGTGGTGAAAGGAAATTCAATAAAAGGAATCAGATAACTTCACTGGGGTACTGATAAGGCTCGCTGGCAGTGAAGAAATGTCTAAGATATATGTAACGCTGCTATACATGAATTATATTGTACTCTGGTAACTAGTTCTCTTTTCGACTAGATCCACATCCCAAGTTCACGCGGGACTCCCTGATTAAAAAACACTGAAATTACTTTGACTTGATGCAAGAAAGATCGACAGAACCTGTTAGAATTCCTAAGGTTGTTTTGATTATCTTAAGCAGTCCCAAAATTAGTTTCAAGGAAAATGAAGTCATTGAAGGACCTAAACTTGAGATTAGTAAACGATTAAGTTTCAAAAGCTTTCAGAGACAAATATGAGACCTCATATTCCCTCTCTACCCTCTTTTTGAAAACATTTCACAAAAATAAAGCAATGAATCCATTCACCCAATAAAGGCATGTGGTCTACTGTTCTTCTCATCCCACAGAGAGACGAGATTCCTAGATGGAGCCTATGTTGAAACACATATTTTTTTTTTCAAAATACTCCAATTACCAAAAGGTTGAAGCCGCCCACTCTTTCAAATAAAAAAAACGATAACTATAAACCTCAAATCTCGGATTTCGCAGATCTAATGGTTATACATATCAAAGCTCTCAATGTCCCGACATGCGAAATAGGGAAGTTGGGTTAAGTTTAATTATGATCATCAAAGCATTAAGCACCGATTATCCATATTTTGAATGCATCGCGCCTTCGCAATTCGGGAGTCACACCTTGAGCGACCTTTGAATGTCCGATGTGCGAAGTTGCGAAAGCGACTTAAGATAAACCTGGTTAATCACAAGACTAATGATAATTAACGTTAGTTAATTGTTATCGTGACTTCATGACTCAATAGTTTTACCTTAAAACAACATCTTTGTAACCTCGATACTCGAAGTCGTGAAATTTATAAACTAATCACGATCAATTAAAAACTTAAGTCTGATCAAAGTTAATTAACCAAATCTCAATATCGCAAATTTGGGGTTCATGGCCCAAGACTAAGAATAAAATCGTCTGAGACTACGAACGCTGAAAAGGATTAAGAACTAATTGTGATTAATTAAAAGATTAAATTGGGTTAAATAACATCTTAAACAACTTTTAACCTGTAAAGCTTACAGGTAAAGAATTAAATGTTTCTACGATCATCCCAAGTCACGAAATATCAAACATTTATGGCATTTATAAACGAATTAGGGAAATGATTGAAAGTAAGATCTTGCTTTATTTTCAAATCTTTCTATTAAAATAATTAAACGCTGTGTCAGCAAGGACCCGCACAGACTCGAGTACTCTAAGTGAAAGAATTTCCGTCATTATTTGAATTTCATTCTAGTTTCATAAAGCCAGTTTAGCGAAATAACTATTGATTGTATTTTCATCCTCTGTAAAAGGAAATATAATCTCAAGATTTTATATCATGGCTCCACAGAAAACTCCCAAAACAAATAGTGAAAGTTCAGGTTAGAGTTCAGATATTATTTTTGATACTTCGTCTAGAAACATCAACACAGTCAAAACATGGACACAGGTTTTCAACACCTTGCAATACGAGCTAATAAAATACCCATATGACTCAAGCGGCAATGAGAAATAATACTTGTATATCAAATACAAAGTGGTCGCTTAGTCAGAGATGCAAAAGGTAGCAACAAGGCCACAACTTTTCTCCTATTGTGATATGGTTAAATGGGCACTGGACCATGTAGATATCTCGACTAGGAAAATATTTAACGTGAAGAAGGTGGCTGTTGGGACATTTAGGCCGGAACATCTGCAGACGATGTACAAATTGTCCCCCACACCCAATTTTACTTACAATGCCGAATTCTTAGAGGGTTTCAAAAAGAAAGAATGCGAGCAATTTGGAAAAAGCTTATCCGACCTGATCAAAGATTGGTGCTCATGCCCAAAAAAGTTCAGAGCGGACACTCATGGTATATACGCAATCTCTTCGTTACAACCACAATTTATGTATATAGCGATGATGGTATGCAAAATTTATGGAAGGGAGAATACAACACATTTTTTGCTTCCATGGGTACCACTTATCCACACAGTAGCAGAGGGGTACTCTTTCGACTGGGCAAATTGTTGTCAGACAGTCTGGCCAACCAAGTTACAGACATGGATGATTTTAAGGATGGAAATTTATATTAAAATGTAGAAACCTGGGCTAATCTAACTAGTCCTTAATATGAAAAATATAAAATGTTTGGCGATTGTTTTATAAAAATATTCAAATTTCTAAGGATTTTATATAGTTTCTATAAAATTTTGGCGATTTTTAAGGTAAAATAATTTCATTCTATGGAATTTGGGCGAATTGTTTTAGAAAAAGTGGACATTGACGAATCTTTTTTTGGGAAAAACCATGGAAAATTAGCCCATTTGCGAAATTTAGCCCCTAAAATCATCTATGGTTACAGAATATCAAGCAGAAAGGGCGAGTGGGAAAGTAACTTCGTTTTTCATGTCTGCTTACATTATGGATGTCGTTTTCTTCATGACACATTTTCCATTAATGAGCTGGAGCTGGACTCCAAATAATGCAGAGCCTATTCAAGTGTACCACTTCAAAGTCTGGGAAGATAAAGCCAAAGAATTCATCTATGATATTTTCAACTGTGTAATAGTACCAATGCATGTCATTATCTTCGACCATCCACCTCTTAGGATTTCAGATAAAGTCATGGAAAACTTGAACATCATGGCAGGCTGGTACACAGAATAACAATTCTCGTATATTAGGGTTTTTGGCTGCTGTGTTACCCATATGCCCTACCACTATTCTTACCAGACAAGCTAGTATGTCGATAAATCGCCAGGCAAACTATGCTCAGCGGGATAAGCAAAGAACTCAAAGGAGTTCATAAAAAGGTATGGCCATCCTTTCCCATACACATTGGTACATATTCTTTATTAGATTTCGGCCATGCCAAAGTAGAGGCCACAGATTTGGAGGAAATGAAACTAGTAGACATTGAATTTAAGAAACACGATCCTCATAAGGTCGTGGGAACCATATTTAAAGTTGTGGTCTAAAAATATATGAGCACGAATATCCCCCCCGTGACGAAATGTTGCAAGGAGTGAGATCCTACTCAGAAGTCTTAAGTCAGGTTCAAACTCTGTTGCCTGGAGAGATGGTCGATTTCTACAAATTCCAGGAACATCGGAGAAGTGGCCTCCCCAAAGTTTTACAGGGAAAACTTCTAAACCTCCAGGTACACAACAAATAGAAGCCCAAGGTTGAACGGATACAAATCCTGGAAAACACAAAACTTAGGAGAACACAGAGGAAACTGAGACCTCGAAATAGGAAACCGAGATCCCAAGCTAAGAGGAAAAACTCCCAGAGACAGATACCCTAGTTAAATAGGTCAAGGATCAAACATAGACCCCTTCAAAAGGGGTAGGCGACACACCCTTGTCTCCATCAAATTAAATGGCCATAGATGCTATCATGAAACAAGCATCCAAAGAAATCGACAGTCCCATTCCATCCGTCACGACCTTACAATTTACAAAGGGGAACCCCAATGTAGAGATAATATTTAAAGAGGATTTAACACCTATATCTATAGAATAATTACCTCCTAGTGATTTCTTTTTTAGAAAGAAAAGGAAGGCCTTTGTGAAGCGAGAAACATACCAAAAGGCAGGTGCAACAACTAAAACATACACAATATTAACTGATGGAGAAGCCTTAGAAGTGGAATAATTCTTCGATGAGATAGCAGGAACATTGGGGGCTTATGCAACGACCAACCAATATTCAGTTGGAACCTTGAAGGAATGACTCAAACAAAAATGCCTGTTAATTAGAAAATTACAGACTCAGATGGAAACTGTAGAAGAGAATGCCAGGAATGAGGCATGTAAAAACCTTGAACAAGTCAGAGCAGCTGATCAACAAAAAAACAAACAAATCAAATCAAATCTTGAGCAAATGCAACAACCGGCTCAGACAATTCAAACACAGATAAGTCAACAGGAGGAGTTAATAAAACAACTGCAATCTAAATTAAATTCTATTGAAATCCAGGTCATAGATGTAGTGGTATTTCAAACTCAAGCCATGGAAATACAAAAGAAGATAGAAGAAGCTCAACATAGTCTACTTACTAAAGTAGAAATCATCCAGGATCATTTTCAGTTGATAGATCAAGCCTTAGAAAAAATCGCCTTAAGAGAGAGAGAAGCTAAGGTGGCTCGAAGTACTTTCCAGGAGGCTATCATATCAACATCGAAAGAGGAAATGGTCATCGCTTCCAGATTATCCATTTGAGAACAAACCAGAGGTAACATCCTATTAAAAACATGGGAGCATAATCTATCAGAGAACATAAAAATGGCTAAAGAGGTGAAAGACTCTTGTGAAGAAACATTTGGCATAATAAATAAAAAATTGCTAGATCTCAATAAGGAGAATAGATCTGGAATGTTGGGCAAACTTAACATAGTTAAACATCTGCTAAATATCAAGGAAAATGTGGAAATAGACCAAGTTGAACTATCTCTGATAAAACTGGTCGATATTTCCCAGATAGATAAATGGTTGATAAAACCAAACCTACAGTTATTGTCTATCATTATAGAAGACAAGCAAATAGGAGAAAGACTGCCAAAGTTGGAAAGGAAGTGCTACACTTTTGAAGCAAATGACCAAACTAAACTTCCCAAGTTGATAGCCCAGTTGGTAGAAAAGTGTGTCAATTGTATTGAATAGGCGAAAGGGAAGACTTCTAGAGGCCAGTAATACAATTGCTTATTCCATCCTATTTTGGAGGTAGAGTACAAAGAAAGGAAAACACCCCGCTAACATGAAGGAAGACAATGGACAACGAAGTGACACGTTTCATATTTTCATTTGTAACCTAAATTTTTAGAATGATATAATTCAAAACGTTTCAATCTAGTATAAATATACATTTTGAGAAAGAAACCAGGGCTGATTTTTTCCGATTGTAAAGGAGAAGACTCTCTTTAATGAGAATTAATACAAATGCAGACCAAAGATTCTACATCTCATATATTCTGAGTTATGTGTTCTTTGTCTTTCCATATTCTCACATACTTTCCTATATTTTCTTTGATGAATGCAAAT
>JASDQU010293589.1:0-14279 GCA_032191745.1 Picea mariana
ACCCCTTTTTATACCCCCCCAATACCTATAAATCCCTTGATACCCTTCATCACCCCCCCCAATATCTACAATATATTTACTTTATTTTTAAAAATTAAAAAAACCCCTTTATGAATGAATGTGATAAGGTATTGGTCAACAAGGTGAAACCCCCATGGGTTGGAGGACTATAGAGCAATGGCTACACCCATGGTTACCAATATGAAGAAGGTTATCATTTATATTCATAGTTGGTGGATCCCAAGATATACATGCAACTGATAGGGTCCCTGATGTATTTGGTAAATACCAGGCCAAATATATGTTTTGTTGTGAGCACCTTGAGTGAGTTTATGGTGGAGCTGAGGAAGTTGCATTGGATAGAAATGAAACATGTGCTCAGGAACTTGAGAGGCATAATGGAGTATGGAATGATGTATCTTGGATATGGAGTGGAGTTGCAAGGATATACAGACTCATATTGAGCAGGGAGTGAAGTATACTGAAAGAGCACCTTGGGGTATTGCTTCAGCTTGGGATCAATAGTGATTACTTGGTTCAGCAGAAAGAAATTTTTTGTAGCACTTAGTTCAATAGAGGAATATTATATGGAAACAAGTATGGATAGATGTGAAGCTATTTGGATTCACAAATTTCTTACATGTTTATTTAATCAAGAGTTGGAGCCNGGAGTAGTAAAGTTTTAGTATATTTCCGCAGACGAGAAGGTTGTAGATATTCTTACCAAACCATTGGTGAAAGGGAATTTTGTGTTCTTTGGAGACAAACTTGGAGTGGTTTAGAATACCTTCCTCACTAAGAGGGAGTGTTGATGTTGGTAGCATCAGAACAGTATTTCAACACAATTCTAAGTGTCTAGACCTATGGAAATCGTCCAAAGCCTTCTACCTTGAGACTTTACTTTAGTTTAAGGAATTATTAAAGTAAATTGCTTTTATTAATTCATTGAGTTATTTAAGGAAATACTAAAAGTAATTAGAACTTAATCTTAGCCATTGATATCAAGTGATATGATAAGTATTATCAACTGTCAATCAATTTGGAGCTTAGAGTTATATTATAACTCAAAATTATAAAAACAAGGCTAGGGTAAACGAGAAGATACTTGATACATTGATCATACTAGAGAAGGAATTTTCCTCAGAGTATTGGATCACAAAGGACTATGATTCAAGGAGATCTTTGATAGGAGGAGAAGGAACTATATCTAGAGATAAGATCGAGGAGAAGAGAGAACAAAGGAAACCACAAGTGGGTTTCAACAGATCAAATCCATAGGAAAGTGTCGATCCGTACATATTTTTTCGTACAATCCTTTTGTGCATGTACATGGGAAGGAATGGAGACATATGCGTAAATGCGGGTTTAATTAAGGAAATCTTTGTATACCTCAAAAATCATGCTAGATATGGGTTGTATAATAGAGTAGAATTTCCCTATTACGGGAGCTCTGATTTTATCATGATAAAATCATTTGAGTATTGGTTTTCCCTCCAGTGTTTTTCCAGGGGTATATACACAAAACTATTGGTGTTTATGTTTTCATGATTTGGTTTCTAGCATTTCTTCTACTATCTTTGTTTGATTTGAATATTCCAACAATATATTTTTGTTTTGTGAGCTGCTAATTTGATTTGCTGTAAGGAAATCACTATATAACAAGATACCTAGGTGATGGGGTAAGGATTTTAACATAGAGATTCGATCATGATTAGCATTTAAAGAATATATCCATTAGAGGCTCATAAGTCTACTTAACTTCACAGAGGGAAACTGGACCAAATGTAAAAAAAAAGACATATGTAATAAAGACTATATAGAAATATCCAACTAATAACAAGATTGAAACACAAAGTCCAAAAAATGCTATATAAAACTGAAAAGACTATCAGATAAAAAATATCAAGACCATGAAATGAAACAGAATAATCAACCATCCAGATCATGAACTTGGGGTGCGGTCTTGGGCCACGTTACATGGAATACCAGTTGTCACATGATCTAGGTGGCCTAGGTATAGAAGACCCAAATAGTGGCATTGTTGTTTTAAAGGTTAGTATAAAACCTCATCCCAACTAGAGTCTCAAAGTGGAGGGATGATAAATCCTTTCATTATTCGTATAGTCAGCCAAATTATTGGCCTCTCTTCAAACATGAGATGGTGTAAGGCCAACCACATTTTTTATAGAAGAATGAATAGGTTCCAAAATAGAATCAAGACACTAGATATTAGAGATCGTGCCCAAAGAGGATCTGTTCTAAAGGTGGGAGAGGATGTGAATGGTGAGCTATGAATCACCTTCCATAATGAGTTTAGAGAACCAGTGGCCATGATAAATTCCCAAAGCCTTAAGTAGGGACCATATATTTATTTCATTGTTTGTGTTGGTACCAATAAAGCCTCTGAAGAGGTGAAGGATCTGAACTTCAACGTCCTTGAATACCCCTCCAAAGCCTATTGGGCATACATTTCCCTTAGAGGCCCCATCAATGTTCAGTTTGATGAACCCCTTAAGAGGTGGATACCAAGAGTGGGGAGAAGAAGATCAAGGAGGAGAGGATAGGGGGGAGGAATTGGAAGGGAATAAGGGGGAAACCAAACAAAGAGGAACCATTGTTCTTGTTCATCGCAATTAAGAGATTAAGTGTCCCATTTCCCAATGAGAACAATTTCTATGATGTCATATTTGATCTTGGTCTAGACTAAAGAGATCTAAAGGTTCTCATTTTGAATATGCATCAATTTCATTCTTTCCAAGTCTCCCACATAATAAACCCAAAGAAAATATACCAAAACTGATTCAAAAGGGTTCTCTTAAAGCCAAGGAGACACCAAGAATAGACGATGGGGAAATTATATTCAACATTTCAATCTGATTAAAGAAATTAAATTTCTCCCTGGTCCCAGAGAGAATGATTGAAGTCACAGGTATTTAGAAGGTCCTCCATATATTCACTATGTTTATGACACATAACATATAGTCTCATCCCAAACAATCCTTGATGTTAGAATTTTTCCATGAACAACTAGCCAAAGGAAGGTTAGCACCTTGGGCCATTAATTGGCTATGCAAATTTTATCCCAGATGTTGTCTGAGGGAAAATAGGCATGATGGGCCTGTTACCACTCAACCTAGGGGTAACTAAGGATATCATGTCTTGAGGCCCACAGGTAGTAGACATGAAGTTATGAGAGTCAGATTGACCAACAAATCCCACATTTTCTAGATAGAGCCCCTCCTTACACTACCACTCATCACCAACAATAGAGAAACATCCACTACACTGACTTGGCTCCCATAATAAAGTAGGTATTTCTTCATGAGGTAACAATTCCAATCTCATGGTAAGTGTCACTTTAATATTTTAAGCATTTGAGTATGTTGCAAAGGGTGATTTCTTAATTATGGAACGTTTGCTTCGAAATTATACCCTTTTCCTTATTTCACCTTGGTGGTTGACATGGTTTCCTAGTAAGTGAGTCACCTTTGGGAAATGGGTTTATATTGAGGGGTTCCTTGAAGGGTCATCCTACTATTCCTCACTCATACTTACCCCTTTGCACACTTCTTCCTCTACATCTCCTCATATTTTGGGTTTTCTGGTTCATTGACCCAAGAAGGGATTGTACCTCATTTCATGGGAAGAAGGGGTTGAAGGATCTATAGCTGGAAAAAGTCGAAAGACATAACCTATCCTTCTATATTCTCTCCCTAAGGTCCCAAGAGAAACAAAATGCTTCTCCATAAAAATGAAGGACCTTTAAAAGAAAATGAATAAATTTTCCCACTCAATGGGGGAATGCATTTTAGGTGTCTTTTAATTTCTAGTACATATGGAGCTCAATATGTTCCTAACTTCAAGTGGAATTATGGTGTTCTTTACTTTCCATTGAACGTAGCACTCAATGTTTGAACCATAAAAAAAATGAAAGGAAAATAAAGGGCTTGGAACATTTTTTCATTGAAAATGAAGGGATGCAGTGCACCCTCCACAAAGGAACCCATAAATGAGATAATACGATCCCTTGATATGTGAAGAACCCCATTCCTGATCTAGGTGGATATTGGTGGCCACCCACCTATTCTGATTGGCTCCTCTTGATAGTTTTTAGTTCAACACGTTCCTCTGTACTTCTTTGTAATTGTGGGTTCTACACTTTCGGGGCTATCTGAATCCCTACACATATTCCAGGTGGAGACTAGTGGTCTCCCATCTAATATGACTCTCTTATTTTGGAAGTTTTCATGTCAACACATCTTTATGTACTTCCAAGGCCATTTTGGGTCCCTAAACAGGTTTTTTTTGGATTGCCATAGTCAAACTATAAACAAAGTCATAGTTTGACAAATAATGTGTAATTCTTGAAAATACCTTTCCAATGGGCTATCACACACCTAAACGGAGGTCGTATGTGAAATTTACGACATTGAGAATTTGAGGTACCAACTTATCCATAGGGGCCCACATAACGTTTGGCATTTCACCTCATAGGGTTAGGTTTTTGAATGTCTAGGGTTTTGGTATTCATGAGTAATGTTAAAAATTCCTTTGGAGCCTCATTGTAATAATTTTGCTCAGATAGATGCATGTAGCAAGCCACATCTCTTCTCAGAGATAGCTACCACCATTCGAGCAAGTTTTTTTCAGTTCTACAATTTTACAGTTTCAACCTATTGTATTTATTCAATAGAAGTTATTGTTTACTGGATATATGTTGTTGTTCTCCATATCTCTGTGTTATTGTATTTAGTCTGTTATTCATTTCGTTCTGCTCATAAATCTGGATCAGTGGTATCAAAGTAGTATGATTTTATTTTATTTTTCTTCGTGCATGTCCCCGACAAGATCTAGGTAAAAGAATTTGGGACTTGAACCAGTCAAGCCTTTGGAAGATTGGCCATTCCGAGCCCGAAAAAAACCCATGGGGGACGAGAAGAAATATGATGGAGAAGGAGAACCCTTTAAAATGTTGCTTGAGGAAGCCCTTGCACGACAAAGGAAAAAAATGATGGAAAACTTTGCACATATCCTTCGGCGGGTGCCCACATTAGACACATGTTCATCAAGCAGTTGTGCAACCCCCTTCAAGGTACAAGTATATTTTGATATTCCATTATTTGAAGGACTAATAGATGTGGATGTTGTAGATAAATGGTTCAATATGCGCGAAGGGTTTTTTTCGGTCCGCAATTTTTCCGACGGGGAAAAGATCACTTTTTCACTCCTTAAGGCCATCCCCCTTGTTAAGGATTGGTGGGATACTTACTTTGAGAAAAGGGACATAGAGGAATCTGCAATATTTGTAGTCACCCCACATGTGATTCCTCCAAGGATGCCATTAAAGAAAAATACTACTCTATTGGAAGATACGATGACTAGTACACAAGATGGACCACACTGTGTCAAGAAAGGGCCTAGACAGTACCATATTTCACCAATACTTTCCATACCTTATGCACCAAGTTGGGTATCAAATATTCCAAATGACATTTGGTTCTCAAATACCATGGGTTGTCTGCATAGATACATTCAAACAAAAATGGAGTTTCTAAACATCGCATCATTAGGTGCGGATTATAGATATGTTGTCAAGATCAAGTAGAAATTTAAGCATAAGAGGCGAGAGTTTGGATCTGCAAACACCTCATAGCAAAGCAGAGAAAAGGCATCCCCAACCCACAAAACTAGGGATGGATAAAATATGGTCACTCTCATTACAACCATTCCAAGCCGCAACCCAAGAAGGGTAATGAGAAGTCGAAGAAGGACATAGGAAAATCGTGTGAATACCATAAAATCCCTTGGAACAACACTGAATAATGTCTCTCTAAGCAGTCACTAGTGGCCAAGCTAAAATCTTCCGAGTTATAGGTAGATTCTGACTCCAAATCAAATCTAGAAAGTGGGAAGAAGATCATCGATGCTAAACCTAGTGCCATTGTCATTACCATCAAATTCCAACCAAGTGAACTAGAAGAACTAGAGGAAGGGGAATGCCTCTTTCACTCATAGATGTGGGTAAATGGAACTCCGCTACATTTCATTTTTGATAGCAGCAATTAAAAAAACATGATTTCAACAGAGGTCATCAAGCGGCTCGATCTACTGATAACACTGCACCCACAACCCTACACCACCGGTTGGTTTCTCCAAGGACGAGATCTCCACGTCAAACAATAGTGTCATCTGCCTTATAGCATCAAGCTCTTCAAAGACGAGGTATTGTATGATATTTCTCCCCTTGAAGTTTGTGATGTTCTTTTAGGTCAGCCATATTTGTGGAAGCGACATATTGTGTATGAGTCTATACCCTGCAGTGTTATTATTACTTTGGGTAGACAATTGTAAATAATACTAGAGGTAGCATTGCATACTGCTATTTCTTTAATCTCTACTAAGCAATGCAGTAAGGTCATTTCACAGACTGGGAAGTTTGTCTTCTTTATGATCAGTGCACGCAGTAAGAAGAAGTTGTCTTCCACATCTATGACCTTTAGACATAGCCTCTCTTTGCAACAGAAGCAAGTGGACAGGATTGTGGAAGAGTACAAATACATCTTCTCCTCACCCACCTAGGTACCGATGCGCTACCAAGTCAAGCATCCAATTGGTATAACCCACGGTGCCCCACTTCCTAATGGACCAGTATATCATCGCTCGCTAATGTAAAATGCCGAGATCAAGCACCAGATCCAAGAGATACTTCAAAAGGATCACATCTGACCCATATCCTCCCCTTGCAGAAGATCGATTTTGCTAGTGTAGAAGAAAGACGAGACTTGGTAGTTGTGCATTGATTATAGAGAATTAAACAAAATAAAAGTCAGGAACCGGTAACCAATTCCCCGAATTTATGACCTTCTTGACCAAATCAAGGGGGAAAATTTCTTCAACAATATTGACCTAAAGTTTGGCTATCACTAGATTCCCATCAAACCAACTAATGTAGGGAATAAAACCTTCAAATATAAATAAGGTCTCTTTGAATGGCTAGTCATGCCCTTTGGCTTAACAAATGCACCAACAAATTTCATGAGATTTATGGATGATGTATTGAGACCCTTCACCAACTCTTTTGTGGTGTTATATCTGGATGACATCCTCATCTTTAGTAGAAATTGGGAGGAGCACATGCATCATATTCAACAGTTTTTGAGCATTCTGCGGTAACACAAGATATATGCCAACTTGGAAAAATGCTCCTTTGGCATGAACATGATCCAATACTTGGGACACATTTTGTATGAGCATGGGGTACATGTGGATCCAACTAATATCCAATTCATTTGTGACTAGCCTTCCCTAACCACACTAACTTAGCTTGAAAGCTTCTTGGGACTTTCCAATTTCTACTGAAGGTTCATGTTGGGATTCTCCCATAATGCATAGGCCCTCAGAAGTAACCAAGTGTGGTGGAAAGGAAAATTTCACATGGGGGAAGGAGAAACAATAAGAATTTGTTGATCTGAAGCATCGCTTGTTCTCAACTCCAGTACTCTCCTTACATGATCTGCAACAACCATTCGAGATTGAGACTGATTCCTCCAACTATGCTGTCAGCACAGTTCTCACTCAACATGGTCATCCAACAACATACCATAGTGAGACACTCTCAAATATTTTCCAAAAATACACCACCTATGAAAAATAAATGTATTCCATTGTGCAAGCCTGTCATAATTGGAAACATTACATTATGGGAAAGCATAAAATCATCCACACTGATCACAAGCCTCTATAGTTCATAGATACATAGGGGAAGTTGCAAAATGACTGCCATAAAAATTGGTCCACATACCTACAACATCTCCATCTCAACATCAAGTATAAAACATGGAGCACAAATCGTGTCATTGAATGCCTCATTCTCCCTCTCATTGTTACACTCACCACAATTCTCCATTCCTATGGGCATGAGGCATCTGAGTGGCCCAAAATTTATCAGCATGACCCAAACTTCTCCACCACCTATCAGATATTGGGTACATGAGCGAATGTCACCAATTTTCACATCCATGATGGATTGTTATGCCATCTAGGCCACATCTATGTTCCCACAAGTGAGCGTGTAAAGATGATTTGGGAGGCTTACTATAGTCGGATGGAAGAATATTTTGGCATGGAAAAAATTTTGGTCGTTCTACAAAAACATTTTTATTTTCAAAAAAATTGATAAGACATCAACAAGTATATCATATCTTGCAATGTCTGTGCCATTTCCAAGCCCACCATCAAGAACCAAGGATTATACACCCATATTCCTACTCCCAAGAGGCCTTGGGAATCCATCTCGATGGATTACATGTCTGGCCTTCCATCCACCAAGCACAACAATGATTGTGTATTTTTGGTGGTTGATTGGTTTTTGAAGATGGCCATTATCACAACCTGTAAGAAGAGCATCACATTAGTAGATACTTCCAAGCTCTTCTTCGAATGGGTGTGGGTCCATTTTGGGATACAACAGACCATCACCTCATATCGGGGCAACAGGTTCCTCAACACATTTTTTTCGAGTCTCTCGTCATTGTTGGACACCAAGCTCACTAAATCCACTACTTTCCACCCCCAAACCGATGGCTAGACAAAGGTTGTCAATCATATGATTGTGCACATCATGTGCATGTACAACTCTAAGAATCTACGTACATGGGATGACAATCTTCCCTATGTTAAAAAAAACTACAACAGGGATCTCCATAGCTCCACCGATGATAGTCCATTTTAGGTAGGGCTGGGATTGAAACCCTTGGGTCCCATTGATGTTTCACTACCTCTTGCAACCACACAGGAAGAATCTTGACATGTTCAGTCTGAGGTCAAAAAAGCCACCAAATTCATTGAGTGGATTCAACACATCTGCCAACAGGTCCATGATATTTTGTAGAAATCCAATGCTAAGTACAAGCAACGCCATGATCAACATCGGATACCGCACCAGTTTTAGGTGGGAGACAAGATCTGGTTACATTTTTAGAAAGAGTTCCTTATAGGGCCCCATCGGAAGCTCCACCCACTTTGGTATGGTCCTTACACTATCACCAAGGTTGTGGGTAGAAATTATTTTGAGCTCAACACTCCCCCATTCCTTGGCTTTCACCCAGTGTTCAATGTGGACCTCCTTTGGCCATATTTTCCACCATTATTGGACACCTTAGATATCACAAAACAATTGACACCAATGAAACTCAATCCTAACTGCATGGATCAGGCATCTACTTATCAAATAGTAGACACACATGTCAAGGGAACTCACTAGTAGGGGATCCAACTTTATTGGGTGTTCAAGGAAGGGTAGCTCTTACACCAAGGAAAGTGGTTTTCCCAGAGAAAAATTCAACATAAGTTTCCTCACTTGATGGGGGAACTCAACGCAATGGAGACCATTACTTCCTAAGGGGGGAGGAATGATCCAGGTGGATATTGGTTTCCACCCACCTATTCCAACTGACTCCTCTTGACTATTTTTAGTTTAGCACGTTCTTCTATACTTGTTTGTAATTTTGGGTTCTACACTTTCAAGGATTTCTGAATCCCTACACATCATGGTGGATATCGGTGGCCGCCCATCTAATCCAACTGGCTCATTTTGGAATTTTTCATGTCAGCACATATTTCTTTACTTCCAAGGTTGTTTTGGGCCCCTAAACAGTGTTGTTTTGGCTTGCCACAGCCAAACTATAGACAAATTCAGAGTTTGATGACATAATGTGCAGTTCTCGAAAATACCTTGCCAACGAGATATCACGAACCTAAAATGAAGGTCGTATGAAAAAGTTACGACCCTGGGAAGTTGGGGTGCCAACTTACCCATAGGGGCCCACATAACTTTTGGCATTTCACCTCCTAGGGTTAGGTTTTTGGATGTCTAGGGTTTTGGAATTCATGATTAATGTTAAAAATGCATCAAGAGCCTCATTGTAATTATTCTCCTCGGAAGGATGTGCGTATCAAGCCACATCTATTCTCAGAGATAACTACCACCATTCGAGCAAGTTATTTCTAGTTTTGCAGTTTTACAGTTTCATCCTATTTTATTTATTCAATAGAATTTATTGTTCACTTGATATTTGTTGTTGTTCTCCATATCTCTATGTTATTGTATTCAATTTGTTATTCCTTTCATTCCACTCATAAATTTGTATCGATGACCATAAGTACTACCCAAATCCACCCCATACTCACTACATTTCCTAGAGGGGATCTTCTTGGGAAATATTTCTTGACTTGGGGATTGTCCTACTGTTGGAAGCCAATAATTATTTTTCTACTGTCCTTATAAGCTGCCTACACCAGTGTTTTCTAAACCTTGATTTTCGTCGCAATTTTCGATTAAAACGACACTTTTATTTTTGCACTATTTGCACACTTACCTTTGTTCTTGTTTTCACGACTGCAAGTGTGAAAACTTGGTTTTTGAAGTCACATTAAAATTTTCACTGGATTGTTGTAATCATTCTTGTAGATATTCCCATTGTGTTTCCAACTTATTTATCGTTACACAATTGACAAGATTCCAAGATCATTATTCTTTTGGCATTCTTATTTGTTAATGAGACTTCATTTTACAAGACTGTGGTGATATTCTTTTGATTGAGTTTGTGATGCATTGGTGATTGGATTTATATGTTCTTTGATAGATTCACTTGGCACTTTGGTTTCATAAAAACACATTTGTGTTGTGGCAAGACCCTTGGTATAAATCATTTCGCATAACACATGTTTCATACAATCAAACCCTTGGTATTGATTTTGATTTATTGCTATGGTTTTAAAACTATGGTAAAACTATTGCTCGCGCGAATGTTTAATCCACTTACCATTGATTTCATTGGTTGATTGAATGGAATAGTCGTTAACCTATACAGTAGTGGGTTGAATAGCTATTTGCGTCAGCGGTTGTACTGTAGATATGACTGTTTTGCATGTAATGAAATAGCTCCACCACCTTCGCACGATATGTCATTAATGTCTTCCCTTATCCCTGTTTCACCTTTGCTAGTTTCGGGTAAGCCTGTGAGCTTGTGGGCGTTCTGCCCCTGTGTATGCTATGTTCAAACCCTAGACCCTGCACCCTACTCACTGTGTGCTCCTGTCTATGGCACCGGTGGTGCGAATAGAGCCGAACGGTAGTCAAGATCTGTTACGGTTTGATAACGCCCGTAAGGATTTAGAGGATAGTGGTTGGATCACGTTTGTACAGGGGTTTGAGGGTTTCAATATTTTTGTTGCACAACAATTCGCCCTTACCTTTGATGGGTGTAGGGATAAAGTAGGTGACATTCATCTTGAACTCAATGAAGAATTCATAAGCTTTGTCATAGGATTAGCAGCCACAGGCCAGTGATGGTTTAAGAACTCCAAAGTTGATGAAGTATCGTGGCCTTTGATATTTGTATCACGCAAGGTTACATCCTGTGACAAAGGTATGCCTATTTCCACACTTAAACCTAGGTGGCACGATCTTTTGATAATGGTTAAACAATTTGTGACCTGTGAAGGTCGGTATGGATTGGTTTTTCTTTATCACCTTCGACTGTTAATGAATTTCATGGGCTATCCATTGAACATGCCATTTTTCTTCCTGCATAGTCTTTACAAAATGGCTAAGAGGTTTAAACACGAGAAGGCTGACAACAACATGTTTCACCATGGCTTGATTAGACTCATCGTCGTCCACCATTTAAACATTCATGGCGATAATTGACAAGATTTTCTCTCTCGAAATGGATTTGTTGATTCAGAGTCTGTCCAAATTGGCTAGTCTGTGGTTAGTGAGACTATGGTCGGGCCACCTGTGCCATTTCATGCCCTTCTACCCTCTCCCAAACCCTCGGTCTGCCCTGACATCGACCTACCCGACATCATAATAGACAAGGTTGAGGCTGTTAAGAAGCCTGTGAGTAAGAAGGTCAAGGGTAATCCTATTGTCGATAGCAAAGGTAAAAAGAATGCTCGATTGATATTGAGACTTTCCTGGAGTAAGCCTAAGCCAAACGCTGATAAAAAACCCATAGTTCTGAGCGAAGACTCGGACTCTGATATCGAGCACTTCCTAGCTAGTGAGTACCCTTATTCCCATGGTCTTTGCTCCGAGCAACCCTATGACTATGTATCTAATTTACCCCCGTGCCTAAAGAACAATCCTAGCTACCCAGGAATCAAGCTACATAGTGAAACCCTTGGTGATTTAAACAAACCATCGCCTGCATTTTCAAAGACCAAGCAAACATCATGCATCCAATGCAATGTGTGGCTAGAGAGTTATTATAATGATGTTCTTTTAATGTAATCGGAGATCACATTTTTAGAGAACCAAGTTACAGTGTTGTCGAGAGAAAGGGACAAACTTCAAGCTAATGACAAGAAGCAGAAAACCACTGGTTCGATCGTCTTTAGGAATGTCGAATCGGCAACAACCTTTGTCAATTCCAAACTATCATGACCGAGTTGTTCCCTGATTATCTAGGTATGAATTTCGATATCAATTTTGTTTTATGAATGGCTTGAATTAATATAATGAATTGGTTTTTGAGTTTCGATTAGTTCTGTTCATTATTCGAAATGATTTTTTTCATAGTTTGATTATCAAAAACGGTTATGTTGTGGATCCTGTACAGTAGATTCGTTTTACTAAAGTTGAATATGGTTATGATTTTGGTATGCGATTTCGTCGTGCCCAGCTTAGCACAAGCGATGGATTCATTTTGACTTGGTGTGGTTTGAATTAATGTAATCAATGGGGTTTGTCTTCATTTAGATTCTAATTGTATAGGAGATTTTTATGCTAAAATTAGAACACGGCTATGTTTTGATTTGGTATGATTTCGTTGTGGTTGGATTCTATCGGCTCTGATTTACTTCTTATGGTTTGATTTTGGAACGATTTCATGGGATTGAATTGGTATGATTCTCTATATGTGTTATGCGTCATTATTAGTGACTGGGTTGATAAATACGATGTAATCTAATAAACTCAAAATAACACTGTTGACTTTGATTATCCAGGAACAACTCTGTTTTGTATTGAATCGATATTTTCGTTTGGGTTCTGGTTACATTTGACCTGTGCAAAAGATCTATTCGCTAAAATCGTGGCATTGTATCGATTCTTAACGATTGTATCGACCCCAATTTGTTTTGATTCATCCCTGTTTGACTTGATTTACAAGTGATTGTTGCGTACCATAATGAGTATGAACGTTTTTATATGTTTAATATAGTTATATAATTTTGAAAAAAAATGATCCTATTGACTTCGTTTGGATTCGACAATAACTTTGTTGATGGATGAAGCAACTATTTGTTTTGATTTCAATTGGTTATGAAAATAATTTCATTGTTGTTGAATTATATGAGAGATTTTGTTTACCCGAATTGGTGATAACGAATTAAACAGAGCATATCCATCTCTGTTATCATTTGATTGAATACGATTTAGTTTGTTCAATTTGCATACAAGTGTCGATTGGAATGATGCTTTTAGCAATCAAATATTTTTCAATAGTTTGAAAGATTCGAATTGATTTTGAAATGATTCCGTGTTCAATTTAGACCAGCTACAGAATCGCAAGATTCTGTAGCTAGTATTTAAAATTAGATTTTTATCAATTTTATCTACAAGATATCCTTTTAACTTGTCTATTTTTGTCCTCTCTCAGGTACATACGAATTGCAGTGATCAAATGGGCATGTTGTGGCAGTTTAGGGGATATTTGTGTGATGTAGTTTTCATTTTAAGTTGTTAATTTGAGTCAGAAACTTGGGATATTTTCCCAGATTTTTTGTAAACTGTTTTGATAATTCCCACAGGGATGTTTTACCCTGTGGGAGGTCTTTAAATACTTGTTATTTTTTGTAATAAACATCATCCTCACTGTGGGAGAACTAGACTATGGATTTATGATACAGACTGAGATGAAAGTTGATGTCTTGTAACAGCTTTTGCTTTCAATATATCAAACTTTTGTTTCAAGTTTTATTCATATCATTTTGCAGTCGATTATAGACTACTTTATCTATCGTAATCTATTGCAGGTTGATGTGATTTGATTAATGTGTAATCTATATCTGATCTCTCTCTTATTTAAAAAATACAGCAATCAATTTGTTTCAGTTAATGAATTATAGATTTCTCTTCTTCATTGATTGAATCATTTTGTACAAATCCTTACACGCAGATTTATCTAAATGTTATGATTTGTAAATCATAAGATTGCTGTAAATTTTTATGTCTTGTTTGTCCTGTAACTATATTTGAAGAGAACAATAGCTTC
>JASDQU010293591.1:433-14279 GCA_032191745.1 Picea mariana
TCTCTAGTGGACGTAGCCCACACTGGGTGAACCACGCAAATCTGTGTCTCTCTTGTATTGTGTGTCTTCTGTGTTTTGTTTCTGCATTTGTTTTATTTTATTTCTCCACGGTCCTTTTTTTTCTAACAGGGGAAAGTGCATTGGAGAAAGGTAATTGAGGAGTAGGAATAAAGGGAATATGGAGAAGGGAGACAAGTATTTTTGGATTCATAAAGGAGAAGAATTAGAGAGGTGAGATGATGTAAGAGCGTCAATATGAATGCTTGATTGGGTACATGAAAAATATGGCATATGAAGAGATATATAACGAAGAATGGGTGTAGGAAATCACACATAGGAAAATAAAGTGTTTAGCTCAAAGAGACATCTTTGCAAGAAGATAGAACGTGACATGTGTGAGATAATGTGAAGAGTTACATGTTGGAAAATGAAGTAGAACAAGAAGATGGAATGTTGGAAAAAAAGATTGAGTATGTAGGAAGGCCAGGGGTTGAAGGAAAGCATTGCAAATTAGTGAACGATGAAGGAAATCAAGATGATCCCAATTGCAAGAGAAGAATCATTAAGAGTGAGGAAATTTGTCCCAAAGGAGATAATTTTGAAGGACATAAGATATATTGATCCAAGTGGATATTAGTGGCCACCCACCTGATCTTCCACTGACTCATCATTGTTCTCCATCTTGGTAGTTTTGTTATTATTTTTGGGTCCTAAAATTCCGGGGCTGTTTTGAGGCCCTAAACGTTGTTTTTTGGCCATTCGAGGGCTTAGGATTTCCATAGCATTCTTGGGCCTACCAACAATTGTACTTATTGATTAGATCTTTCTAACAAGCTACTCAATTCCCTAAATAAAGATTGTATACAAAATTTGCACCCTCGGAAAGTTGTTGCATCAACTAACCACCTCGAGGTTTGCAAACCTTTTGGCACTTTGCCTCCTAGGGTTAGGGTTTTGGAACTTTAGGGTTCTTTATTTTTGTTAAGATGCCATTATTGCAACCCATTGTGTTATCTTATTGTGAATGAGCATAGAAGACATCTCTCTCTCTCTCTCTCTTCATGGATAAGCTACCAACATTCTAGCCAATTTGTGTTCTACAATATTATGTTATTTTATTCATTAATAGAAGTTGGGTTTCACTATATTACTGTGCTTTCTACTGTATTTTTATGTGTGTTTAATTTTGTACCATATACAATTTGGATCAATGGTATTCCAATAATATCCTCTTTGTTATTTCTTAGTGCATTTCCTCCTCGACGAGGTCAGGGTATAGAGAGTTGGATCTCGAGCTAGTTTCACTAGGGGATGACCGCTCTCACTTGCCCAAGAAGCCTCCCATAGAGAAATAAAAGAGATATAACAGAGCTGTATATCCTTTCAAGATGTTGATCAAGGAATCCCTTGTGTGAAATAAGAACAATATGATGGATAACTTCACCTAGATCCTTCAACGACTACCAACAGTGGGTGAGGAACCTTCAACAAACAAGCATTTCAGAGGTGCGACACCCTTCAAGGTACAAGTTCACTTTTATATCCATTTATTTGAAGGAAAGCTTGATGCAAATTATTTGTATAAATTGATCCAGGTGGATATCGGTGGCCACACACCTATTCTAGCTGGCTCAAAACAATCTTCTAGCAATTTACTATTTTTATTAGTTTTTCGGTTCCTAAACTTCTAGGGCCATTTTGAGGGCCTAAATGAATTTTTTTCATGATAGGGAACCTAAAGTATAGCCAAAGGCTCTAATTGAGCCTAAAAAATTAATATCCTCGTCGATACCTTTCGAATGAGCTATCATGCATGCCAAACAAAGATTGTATTCCAAAGTTATGCTGTCGGGAAGTTGATACACCAAACTACCCAAAATGGGCCCCACAAAACTATTGGCTTTTCATCCTCTGGGGTTAGGGTTTTGGATTTTCTTTACGTTAAAAAGGCCTTTGGAGCCTCATTGTAATAATCATCTTCTTTTGAATGTGAGTAGCCATCACATCTCTTCTCATAGATAAGATGCCACCGTTCTAGAGATTCTTTCACTCTGTATTTCTACAGTTTTGTACATTTCGCTCATTAATAGAAATTGTGTATTTTTGTATCTTTGTGTTTATGATTATATATATGATAAATATCTGTTATGTTATTGGATATCTGAGATATCTCTGTACATTTCTTTATTATATCTCCTCTCTCATTTCATTCCAAAAATAATCTGGATCAGAAATAGTTAAATCTGTTGGAGGGTTATTACTCTATTCAAAAATTTTCCAACACTAAAAAAGATCACCTTCACTCACCTTAAATCCCTTCCTCATGTCAAATATTAATGGGAATTTTACTTGAAAATACATAACGAAGATGAGTCTATAAGATTTAGGATAGGACCCACTTGGGTGGCCCTTGTTGATGCCCTCAAGGAAGAATTCTACTCTGTTGGAAACTATGATGACCAGTACATGAGATGGATGACCTTGCATCAAGAGAGAGACCAGATGATGTTGGATTACACCAACATATTCCATACATTTCACTCAATATAGGTATTATAGATTATGAGAAACACCTGGTTTTGAAGTACTACAATGGTTTACATAGGTACATCTAAATAGAGTTTGATTTCTTGGAAATATCCTCACCGAGAGCCACTTATTGATATGATATCAAAATTGAGCATAAATTTAAGCAACATAATAAGAGAGAGTTTGGGTATGAAAATATACCACAACAAAAGCATGGTAAAGGTAGGCCTAGCTCACAAAACAAGAGACATAGCAAGGAAATCCAACCTCAAGATGAAGAGTCCAAGATATAGAAAAATAAGGGTAATGAAAAGTTGAAGAAGGACACCGTAAAGTGCTATGAGTTCCATAAAATCCCCTAGTACAACATCAATGAATGTCCCTCGAAATAATCATTGTTGGACGAGCTTAAAGAAAAAAAGTCAGACCTTGAATCAAACTTTGATTTGGAATATGATAAGGGACAATGGATCATTGATGTAGAATCCAATGCTATCATCAAAACCACAAAGATCCAAACAGATTAGTAAAAGGATTCTGAGGACAGGGAGTTCCTTTTCCACTCATAGATGTGGGTGAAGGAGACCCCATTACATTTCGTTGTTGACAATATGAGCCAGAAGAGTTTGATCTCGGCTAAGGTCACTAAGATATTGAAGCTGTGAACAATGCCACACCCTCAACCATACACTATCAGTTGGTTGAGTCAAGGATGAGACGTTCATGTTAGCCAACATTGCCTCCTGTCCTACGACATCAATCCCTTCAAAGTTGAGGTACCGTGTGATGTTTCCCCACAATTTTTTTTTGATGTTCTTTTATGAAAGCCTTATATATATATAAACATCATGTTTCTTATGAGTCCTGGCCCCATATTGTCATTGTTACTTTGGGAGATCATTCCTACAAGGTACCAGAGGTAGTCTCGACTACTGCAATTTCATTGATATCAGAAAAGTAGTGTCGGAAGGTAATCACTTAGATTGAAATTATTTTCCTCTTCATGGTTTGGTCACAAGGTGAACAAAAGGTCACTCTGACCACCACAACTTTAGCATAGGGTCTCTCTACACAGTAGAATCATGTGGACAAGGTTGTATAGGAGTATAAAGACCTCTTCTCTTCACCCATAGGGGTACCTCTGCACTGTCAGATCAAACAACCCATTGAATTACCTAGTGATCTCTTACACAATGATCTAATATATAGATGCTCCCTTATGGAGAATGATGAAATGAATCGTCAAGTTTACGAGCTCATATGAAAGGGATACATTTGACTGATCTCCTCACTTTGTGGGAGCCCAATTTTGTTGGTGTAGAAGAAGGATGGGACATGGAGACTCCGTATTACTTATAGAGCCCTAAATAAAATTAATGTCAAGAACTAATACCTGATACCCAAGATTGACGATATTGTTGATCAATTTAAAGGTTCCAATTTCTTCAGGAAGATTGATCAGAAGTGAAGCTACCACTAGGATATGATAGAGATAATTGATGTATGGAATACAACCTTAAAATTTAAAGAATGATTCTTTGAGTGGTCAGTCATGCCTTTTGGCTTGACTAATGATCTGACAACATTCATGAGGATGATGGATGATATCTTGCGTCCGTTCACAAAATATTTTATGGTCATATATTTGGATGAAATCCTCATCTTCAGTCGAATGTAGAAAAAAAATTGCAGTACATTCAACAAGTCCTAAGCACCCTAAGACAACAAAAACTATGTGCCAAATATGGAGAAATGCTCATTTGGCATGGAAATAATTCAATGCTTAGGATACATTGTGGATGAACATGGGGTGCATGTGGACCTAGCCAAAATCCAAGTCATTTGTGATTGGATAGCCTTGATGACTTTGACAGAGCTCCATATCTTCTTGGGCATTGCCAAATTCTACCGAATGTTTGTGTTTGGGTTCTCTCATATCACTTGGCCCTTAAGTCAAGTGACCAATGGGGGTGCTAAAGATAAGTTTTCTTGGCCTGAATCACATTAGAAAACATTCCAGGATGTAAAACACCACATCTTATCTGCACTATTCCTCATGTTTCCTAACCTAAAACATCAGTTTGATATTGATATAGATGCCTCTAACTATGCTATCGGTGCCATCTTCTCTCAATAGGGAAATATGATGGCCTATCATAGTGAAACTCTATCCAATTTTGTCTATAGATATCCCACATATGACAAGGATATGTAATCCTTTTTGCAAACATGCCAATAGTGGACACATTATATTATGGGAAAGGAAATGATCATCCACACTGATCACAAGCCTCTGTAATTCATGAAGACATAAGGAAAGTTACATAAATATTTCCACCATAAATGGTCCACATACCTGCAAAAATTGCACTTGAACATTAGGTACAAGAGGGGTAGTGCCAAATATGTTGCAAAATATCTCATTCAGCTTCTAGTTGTGGTGCTAACCATAGTTATTAATTCTTGTGGGAACAAGACCTTTGGGTGACCACAATTATACAAAAAAGACTCTATTTTTTATGCTACTTATCAAACACTGAATGCAAACAAACACATTTCAGACTTCCACATCTAAGATGCACTCTTGTTCTATCTCAACCATATTTGTGTTCCTTCAAGCGAGCGTGTAAAGCTAATTTTGGAGGCACATTACAATCAAGTGGAAGGGAACTTTAGTGTGGAGAAGACGATGGCAATACATCAGAAGTATTTTTGTTGGCTAAGCTTCGACACGACGTTAGCCAATATATCAGGTCATCCACTACCTATGCCATCTCTAAACCATCCATCAAGAAGCATGGGATGTACACTCCCCTCCTTGCACTGGAAAAACCTTGGGATTTAGTCTCGATGGATTACATGTAAGGTTTTCCCTCCACCAAACAAGGTCATAATTGTGTTTATGTTGTTTTCAATTGATTCTCTAAGATGACCATTTTGGAACCATGTAAGAAGAGTATCACAGTCGAGTTCACTGCTAGGATATTCTTTGAGAATGTTTGGGTTCATTTTGGGATTCCATGGACCATTATTTCATATAGGGATAACATGTTCCTCAATTCCTTTTGGTGCAACCTGTGGTCTCTAATGGACACCGATTTTGACCAAATCGACTACATTTCACCCTCAAATAGATAGAAAAATGGAAGTGGTCAATAATATTATTGCGCATATCATGTGCATGTACAAGTCCAAGAATCCACATACATTGTATGAGATCCTCTCATTTGTTCAACATAGCTATAATAGATCTCTCTATAACTCTATTGGCCAAAACCCTTTGTAGGTGTGATTGGGGTTCCAAACATTGGCCCCAATTGATGTAGCTATGCTCATTCCATATTCCTCAACAAAGTCCTCCCACACTTAGACCAAAGTATACAAAGCAACAAAATAAGTTGAATGGATCTAACACCTCCAATGACAGGTTCATGATACATTTCAAAAGGCCAATGCAAAGTACACGCATTGACATGATCAACATTGAGTTCCACAAAAGTTTTAGGTTGGTGATAAGGTGTGGTTGAATTTGAAGAAAGAGTGCCTCATAGGCCCACACTAGAAGCTCCAACCACTTCAATATGGGCCTTACACCATCACAGCGGCTGTGTGTGAAAATGCTTTCGAATTGAGTATTCCCCCTTTCCTTGACTTGCATCGAGTATTTAATGTGGAGTTGCTTTGACCGTATTTCCTAGCTATGTTGGACACATTGGAGGTGGATGAGAAATTGGACCTTATAGAAATCAATATTGAATACATTAAGCGAGCTACAATGGATCAGATCATGGACACCAAGATGAAGGGCACCCACCATTAGAACATACAACTCTATCGGGTTGTCAAAGCAGGACAACTCCATTATCAAGGCAAATGGATCACCACGATTCAGATTCAACAAAATTTTCCCCATATACTATGGGAACTTGATACAATGNGATCCTAAACTTCCAGGGTCATTTTGAGGCCCTAAACGATGGTTTTTGTCCATTTAGGGGATTGGGGTTGCCACCACATGCTAAGGCTTGCCAACAATTGTACTTGTTTATTATATATTTACAACGAGATACTAAACACTCCAAATAGACATTGTATGCAAAATTTGCTCCCCCGGTAAGTTGACACAAAAACTAACCACCTCAGGGTCAACAAACCTTTTGGTGCTTTACCTCTTAGGGTTAGGGTTTTGGAACTCTAAGGTTCCTTATTTATGTTGAAAGGCCATCCTTTTATCCCATTGCATTATCTTGTTGCGAATGAGTGTAGCCAACATCTCTCTCTCTCTCTCTCTCTCGATAAACTACCACCATTCTATCCAGTTTGTGTTCTATAGTATTGTGTTATTTTATTCATTAATAGAAGTTGGGTTTCAATGTATTACTGTGCTTTCTAATATATTTGTATGTATGTTTCATTTCATTCCCTATACAATCCAAATCAAATACCTAGAAGTTGATGTGAGTAATGACACTAGGAATAAAACACACAAATTCCGAGAGCAATATTAGTTGGAGAATACTAATTGGTTGATGCAAGAAAAGGGATAGAATTGGTGTGATTTTTTGCAATAGGCCAAAGAGTACAATGGAGGCAAATATTTTTGTGGATTGACATTGCATTTGAGTGAAGAGAATTATGGGAGAAGAAGAGCAGTGGGAGTGTATGTTATGTAAAGAGAATAAATTATATTTGGAGAGGTTGTAAGTACTTGTGAAATCCTAAGGGAATATATTTGATGTAATCTTATTATAATATTTATATAATGAATGAGTAGAATCTTTGAGACTCCATTATTGTGTATTTATTTCTTACTTTATTTTTTGTATTAATTTCATGTCTCTACACATAGCCTGTGTGGTTTATATCAGTGCATGAAGCCACAAGTTGGGTGTATTACGTACCATTGAAGAATCATTTGGTATTAGATTGAATTTGATCCTTTGGGAGGAATAAATTTTAAAGTTGGAAATTTAAACCATAAAGGTGGAAGTCCCTTGAATTGTGAGAATATATAGGGTAAATATCGTAGTAATAGAGAGAAGAGGGGAAAGAGCTAGTGTAAATTAGGAAATTCAAGAACTTAGAACATGAATTGAAGAATTGGAAACAAGATAGTAGAGTGGAGAACAATAATCTAGTAACTCAATGGATGAAAAAGAAGACGAACAATAAAATTTTCAAGAAGGTGATGTTGAAGTGAAATTAATTAGATTCCTTAAAAGAAAAAGTGGGGCCAAAGCGGAAATTTCCTCATTATGATGGAAGTTCGAATGTTTAAGCATTGATTTATGGGATAAGTGATACTGAAAGGTACTTCAAATATGAGAATATTTAATACTTGAAGAAGGTGAATTTCATTATCAAGAAGTTGAAGGGGCATGCAACCACTTGGTGGGACTTTCTACAATGCAAGAGATGACAATTGAATATAGAAAAGATAAATACTTAGATTAAGGTGATTTATAATTTGAGAGAAAAAATCTTACCAACTGATTATCGATAGCTTCTTTTTAGACAATTCAAAATTCGAGACAAAGAGACTTGATTGTATAAGAGTTAATGAGGAATTATACCAAATTTCCATGCACACAGGTCAAGAGGATGATAAAAACTATAGAGATTATATGTACACAAAAATAATACAATTTGAAATTCAATATGAGTCAATCTTACACAAGATTGAAAAATGTGGAAGAATCTTATCAGTTGGCATTGAGAGAAGAAAACATCACATGTACAAATAATAGGAAGAATGCTAGTTTAGGTAGAGGTGGTTGAGGAAGAAAAACAAGTACAACTCCACACAAAAACAATTCACAAAATGATAAATTTATCAAACAAGAGAAGATAATGCATCAAGAAGAAGTAGAGGTATAACTTCAACAAGATCCTAAGGAAGAGGCCAAAATTTTGGTGGCTACACAAGGAGAGACAAGGATAATTTATAACTAAAATTATGGAGATTATTATCGCAAGTCATTTGAATGTCCATAGTTATAATGTGCAAGGGGAAATGGGAAAAGTACACAATTGACACAAGGAGAAGCATTTTAAGATCCAAATGTAATCCTAGAGGGAAATCCCACAAGGATATTATTAATTTGAGTTGTACAAAAATCATGGTTCCAGTGAAGATGGTTGGGATATTGAGATTGACATGACATAAATATACCTAACCTTATAAATTATTTTGGTACCAAATATATGGTGAATGTTTTTTTTTGCACAGTTCATCACAAAAGATCTAATAAAATTACTGAAATCTTCACTATGAAGGTTAGTTTCCTTTAGATATCAGATTCTTTAATTACTTATTTTTTTTCTTAAATGTATGAAATAGATAAAATACAAAAAACAAAGAGCATAAATAAATTCTCACACACCATCCACAGATAAACACAATATATAACCCGAGAAACCCAATACAAGATAAAACCCAGTTAGAAGGTGAGGTCGCTCTGCTCTCTTTTGTTCAAATACAAGTACAAAGAAAGAGACACTCTCTATGGAGTTTCCTTTGACATGATGGTCTGTATGGATGCAACAAAATATCTCCTACTCTGTTATGCTCATAGAATACCACTCCTGTATCGTTTTTTCAACTATGGAACAAGATGCAATGCAAAATAATGGAACCCCTTCTCTTCCTAGCAGCCCGGTATTTAACAAAGTCTGATAGCCGTCTAGGGTTAAGGTATTTACTTCCTCAACCATCAATTAGTGATCAGGTTTGGACCTTCTAGAATGTTCTATAAAATCCACTACGTGGCTACCCCCACATGTTTAAGTAATGGGGCCGACATGGCATCCACTCGCACCATGGTGATCAATCTGGTAGGTCAACTTGTGGGAGGCATAAATTTCACATACAAACTCTAATTGAGGCGATTCTTGCACCATTGGAAAGGTCTTGGTGTGTATAATATATATTCTTGCTCAATACCAAGGTTTGAAGCGTGAAAAAGTGTCATTGGATGCCTCAAAATGGATTTGGAATATTTCAAACAGTTTTTTGGACCCAAATTTCCAAATTGGGACCAACAACTAAAATGGTTTTGAAAGTTGATTCCTCCAATTTTTTCACCCATAAAGAATCAAGGTAGATAGAAAATAATATAATGATCCAATATGGATCATACCTCCCCATTTAGGGATGATTTTGGTCCCCATTTTATTGAATGAGGAGAGGGAATTTTTCCTCTACCTTCTTCATGGAGTACCACTTTGCTTTGCTTGGAAGTTTTCCTTTCAACCCAATATTCCAAATATTATGCTGCCTTTATCTTTTAGTTATGGACCATTTCTACAAAACTATGTCCTTTTTCAACTCTTATTGAGCATTTGGTCCCAAGTCATCTATGGAAGGTAGGACATGCTCCTCTTCCTGATCTAACATGAAAGGATCGTAGAGTTTGAGGTTCTCCGCATTAAATACTGAGTAAATTCACATGTATGGGGATAAAATGTGTTTTTAGGTGTTATCTCCCACCTTCTCCAATATCTCAAAAGGGCCATACCGTAGAAACTTGATCTTCTTACTAGGACCCTCTAGTATTTCCTTGTTCAATTGTAACCAAACTTTGTCTCCCACTTTGAATGATTTTTATGTTCTGTTTTGATTATGTCATGCCTTGTACCTTTCCTGTGACCTCTTCAATGTCTCTTGTACTTGAAAATTGAGTCTACCCAATCTTTTCGACAAAAAATTCTACTTTTAATGCTTCTCCTGTGGTGTCTTCTCTCACTCCTTGTTGTCCATAAACAACATCCAAGGGCGAAGGTGAAAAATACCCAAAACAAGTTTCAAAAGGGGACTTACCAGTAGAAGTGTGGACCACTATGTTATAGTGTTGTATGTACACCATATTTTCATCCCAGGTCTTTGGATGCTTCTTATTGTAGCCCTCAAAAGCCTCACCAAAGTTCTATTGACTACTTCCGTCTGCCCATATGTCTCTGGATGGAATACTATAGATATCTTCAACTTAGTGTCCATCTTCCCCCAAAATGTAGTCCAAAATGTATTGAGAAATTTGGTATCCCTGTTTGAGATGATGCACCTTGGTATCCCAAAGTGCACCCAGAACTGTTCAAAGAACATGTTTTTTTCTTCTAGTCCTTTGATGGTATTTTTACAAGGCATGAGAATGCACATCTTATTGAACCTGTCAACTACCACAAATAGATAGTCATGTCCCTTCTTGGTTGTTGTGAAACCTCCCACAAAATCCATGGAAACACTTTCCCAAGGTTGAGGGGGTACATGTAAGGGATGGTATAGACCTTAATTCGTATTACCGAGCTTGGTGGTACAACAAAGTATATGTTCTCTAATATACTGTGATACATCTTCTTTCATTCTGGGCTAGTACACATACCTTTGTAAGTTGGAAACTATATTCCAAACACCAAATGTACTACAACCTTGGAGGTGTGACCCTCTCTAATAAGATGCAATCATTCACCTTTAGGGTCACAGAGCTTGTCGAGATTGTAGAGTAACCCATTCTAGAAATTATAGGTAGTCTTGTAATCACCTTCTTCTATACGAGTTTGTCCCTATAACTACTGAAACACCTCCTTGAAGTCCTCATCCTCTATGTATGCCTCTCTATATGCATCATGAGTAATAGGCTCCATGCACATCAGAGTTCCCAAAGATATAATCTTGAATGTGGGTGGCATTGAAAGCATGTATTCCAACTTGTTTGTGTTTCCGTTCTTATACTTGATGACTAGAAGAAATTGTTGTAAAAAACACATCCACTTGTAATGTCTAGTTTGTTGTAGCTTAATCCAGGCCTAAAACATTGTAGCAACTGGTGATCTGTGTGGATGATGATCTCATTTCCAATCAGATAATGCTTCCACTTCTCAAAAGCTTGAACTAGAGCATAGAGTTCCTTGTCATAGGTAGGGTAGTTGAGAACATCCCCATGAAATATTTCAGAATGATAAGATACAAGCCTTCCTCCTTGCATCAAAACTGCTCCCATGGCATACCCACTTGCACCTGTCTCCACTTTTAAAGGATTTTGCAAGTTTTGTAATGAGATAAATGTTGCTTGGCTGATATTTCTTTCAAATCATCGAAATCCTTTTGCTAATTATTCCCCCACTAGAAACTCTTATCACTCACTATTATGGTGTGGAGTGGTGCAACTACTACTGAAAATAAATCTATGAAATTCCGCAAGTACTATGATGCCCCAACAAAAATTCTAAATTCAATGACATTTGTAGGAACTGACCATTTCATGATGGCCTCCATCTTTGTGAGATATCTTGATCTCCCCTCCACAAATCACATACCCCAAATACACCAAATACTGCTAAAAAACTCACATTTCTTGAGGTTAGATAACAACTGGTGATTTTTTAGAGTCTCTAACACCTACATGAGACGTGAGATGTGATCCTCATAGGTAGAACTATAAATCAATATATCATCCAAATAGACTATAACAAATGAATCTAGATATGGGAATAATACATGATTCTCTCATAATTGTAGCTGATGCATTACATAAACGAAATGGCATGACCAACCATTCACAAAAACCTTGCCTTGTCTTAAAGGAAGTCTTCTAGGTGTCTTCTTCTTTGAAGTGTACTTGGTGGTATCCTGATTTGAGATCCAAATTGGTGAAATATTTTCATGTTGCAACTGATCTAACAAATCATTGATCCTAGGAAGAGGGTACACATTTTTGAGTGTAATATTGTTCAATGATATGTAGTCGATACACATTTTCCAAGTCCCATCCTTCTTTGGTACAATTATGATAGGTCACCCACAAGGTGAGATTCTTGGTCAAATCATACCATGCTCCAACAACTGCTGCAACTACTTCTTCACTTCAATTTATTCTAGAACATACTGTCTATACATCCCAATATTCGACAATGGGGAGTCTAGCAATAATTGTATTTTGTGATCCATATCCTTTTTGGATGGTATCCTTTTAGTCTCCCAGAAAAATCCTTTGTATACATATAGAAACTCCTCCAAATGATGTTTCTGCTCTTTATTACACCCCTCTAAGGATGCCTTTTCTATTAGCAACTCACCCTCAGATTGCTTTTCTCTTAAGAAAAGTAAAACATATTCTTACTAGAACTAATCAACTTCTTGTATTGGTTGACACTTACCAATGAGCTATTTGACTTTCCTTTATGCATGTTGATGATGTAGGACTTCCCATCCTTGATTACTCAGTATTGGTTGGATATTTGAATGCATATTACATCTCTCATATACATGTAGGGTGTTTCCAAACACTACCCCACATATGTAAAGGGGTACTACGTCCAATTCCACTTCATCAATAAAATCAACACTTATAGAAAATTTAATCTTACACTATTTTGTTTCTTTTATATCGACATCCTTGTTTACCTAACCTAATGGATAAGGGATAGGATGATTGCGAACATCCAATCCAATATTCTTGACTAGATCTATTTCTACGAGATTAGGTTGTGAATCAGAGTCGAACAAAGCGTCTATCTTGGTATTCTTGACTTGGATCTTGACGCGTAATAGTTTGGTCATATCCTTATCTACCTGGTGATGGAGGATACTTAGATTCACCTCCTTCTATACTAATGTGCAGAAAATATTCTCATCCACATCAAAGCTACTTTTGACCTGATTGTTCGAATCTGTGGCTAGAAGATTTTTTTTCTTTGCTTCCTTCTTGCGATTCTCTGGGTTCAACTCTGGATGTAGTTTCCAACACTTTTCCTCAGTGTGGCCATCAATATTGCAATGGTTTCAATGGTTGTTGGGATCCTTAAACTGATGTGCAATGGTTGCCATATTCTTATCGTTTCCCCCTTTCCACTTCTTCTTCCCCTCCTTGGAAGCATCTTGGTTCTCTTTCTTCTTGGAACCAATTGGATGCCCTTTATTGTGGCCTATGTTTTCTAGAAATTGTGCCTACACACATGCCTCATTCACTATCCTTGGATTGAAAAGAATCACTTGCTTTCGTAGCTGGCTATGTAGACCCCTTAGATACTTGAGGAGTACATTTGGGTTCTTGGGAGAGATACCTAGCATGATGGACATCTTTATGAACTTGATGGTGTACTTATGTAGACTCTACCCTTGTTTTCGTTGATACCGGGAGGGGGATGAATCAATATCAATTACAATTTAAAACCTTTTTCAAGTTATACTTAAACCATTCAACTATATCCAATGAGAAATGAACAATAGTATAAGAGTTACACCAATACACCACAATACACCATGCACAATATATTAGAAATAATCAATAGTTATTGTTCAAGGGAAGTAATGACTTCCAAA
>JASDQU010293593.1:1919-13016 GCA_032191745.1 Picea mariana
ATGTTGATTAAATCTCTAGCCCATTAATCCATAGATCAAATGCATGTGGAGTTCTTTGTTTATCTTTTGTGAATGCAGGTCAGACTTGGGAGGAGAGTTGCAATCAAAGAGCGACCAAGCGTGAAGAGGGATCAATATCAAACGCCAGAAATAAGGTATGTTCACTTGATCTTCTTAACTGTGTATTTGCTTAAGAATAATGGGGATTAGGTCTAGGATGATGGTAAAAAGTAGGAATATGTAGGTCTTTTCTGCATGCATGATAAAACCCTAAGTGGTAGTCTGTAGGGGGATTTCCCACTCACAACAGAATTTGCGTACATGTTGATTAAATATCTAACCCATTAATCCGTAGATCAAATGCATGTGGAGTTCTTTGTTTGTCTTTTGTGAATGCAGGTCAGCCTTGGGAGGAGAGTTGCATTCAAAGAGAGACCAAGCATGAAGAGGGATCGATATCAAACGCCAGAAGAAAGGTATGTTCACTTGATCTTCTTAACTGTGTATTTTCATAAGAATAATGGGGATTAGGTCTAGGATGATGGTAGAAAGTAGGAATCTTTAGGTCTTTTCTGCATGCATGATAAAACCCTAAGTGCTAGTTCGTAGGGGGATTTCCCACTCACAACACAAAGGTCGTTTATATTTAAGTAAACAATCAAAGCTTAAATCCACGGTACTTTTTGAGCTTCATGCTACACCCACAGTAGGGCACTTCGGGTTCACCAAAACCTATGACAAGGTCAAACATTCCTTTTTCTGGGAAGGTATGAAATAGGACATTCGTAATTTTGTCATTGAATGTGATGTGTGTCAACACAACAAGGGAAAAACAGTCAAATCTTTGGGCACACTACAACTGCTCCCGATTCAACCTATTATTTGGAAGGATATCTCTATGGATTTTATTACTGGCTTACCCAAATTGAGAAATAAATCAGTCATCATGGTGGTTTTTCATCACCTTTCCAAGTATGCTCATCTTTGTGCCCTTAAACACTCGTTTACAGCATCCACGGTGGCTCAAATTTTCATGGATCAGGTCTTCAAGCTTCATGGCATGCCACACTCTATTTTTTTTTATCGTGACCCAACTTTCTCAAGCAATTTTTGGCAAGAACTGTTCAAGATACAAGGCATCGAATTGCATCTCAGCACAGCTTATCATCCCCAAGCTGATGGCCAAATGAAAGTTGTCAACAAGTGTTTGGAAACATATTTGAGGTGTTTTTCCTCGGAAAATCAAAATCAAAGGGCTCAATGGTTACCCCTAGTTGAATGGTGGTACAACACTTCATATCATACAACTACACGCATGACTCCTTTTGAAGCAGTATATGGATAGAAGTCACCTTCAGTTCTCTCCTATTTACCGGATGCCTCGAAGGTCCAGGTGGTTGACCAAACACTTACATCTTGAGAGGCTACTCTTCTTACCCTCAAAGAGAATTTGGTCATGGCACAGAATCTCATGAAGCAACAAGCAGATCAATGTCGCTCTGAATGTCAATTTGCAGAAGGGGATCAAGTGTTTCTTCGACTGCAACCTTACAAGAAAACTTCCCTCAAGGCCGAGCAATGTCAGAATCTAGCGCCCAAATTTTATGGTACTTATACCATTCTTAAGCGTGTGGGACAAGTAGCATATCAATTAGCTTTGCCCAACCATTCGAAGCTACATCCTGTTTTTTATGTTTCATGCTTAAAGAAGGTGATTGGAGCTAAGTGCCAAATTCAAACCAACCTTCTTGAGATAGATGAAGAAGGATCCATTTGGTTACAGCCAGAAGCAATTTTGGACCAGTGTGAGCATCGCCTACGTTAGAGAACAATCAAGGAAGTGCTAGTCCAGTGGAAAGATACAACTCCAGCAAATGCCACTTGGGAACCAGCTTCCATTCTGCAGCAATTTCCTCATCTCAAGACTTGAGGACAAGGTTGTTTTTAAGGGGGCGGACATGTTAGGTTCCTAACCCACACATAGGTAGAAAAATATATTCGAATGTANAGGTCAATATTAATAAGGCCTTTCAATAAAATAGAATAAGGTAGATGTAAGAAGACCTAATAGAAGCTTCCGCTTCTAGAAGGATCTTCCTCTAGATGCTTCTTTTAATAGACATATTTAGTATAAATAGGAGTCGAGGGTATGAGAACCCTAGCTTGGATATTATTGTAATAAATATCTAATCAACTGGAGGTTTCCCCCTCAAAGAGGCTCATGAACATTGCTTTTAGATTCAAAGTGTTATTCTTGTTTTTATTCTTATATCATTCCAGTGCTATTGTGGTGAATGTTCTAGTTATATTGATGTTATTCTGCCATTTCTAGCATTTTATTTATGTTCTGCATACATTTTATATCTGGTATATTACACATTTACTGTGGTTAGGTCTTCTTTCCATCAGGAGGAAAGACAAATTTGGATGAAGAGTTGTTGTATAATGGACCATCGTAGCAGCTTCAGTGGGTTGAATTTCTTTAGGCAATTTGAAGTAAATACTGGAAAACTTTCTACTGAATATATAAATAGTTTCATTGCTCTACCTTTCCAAGGTATAGAACTCTGTAAGTTGTAGATCCAAAGTATTTTTCTTACCCCAAAACCTTAAAAATACATTCTTCAACTCCTCCCATGAGCTAATTGTCTCTAGATGCAAATGTTTGAACCAATCTTTGGTGTCCCCTTTCAAGGATTGAGAGAAGGCCCTCATACAAACATCATCATGTTCAATCTCAAACAAATCTATAAAATGCTCAAACCCTTGGATGTGCTTTTCAGTTGAGATGACATCAGGTTCCCCATCAAACACAGGTTGATACTCATAGTTCTTTGGAGGGAAATTGTGGAGGACTTGGGGTAGCTTCAAGGGTATGTATCTATGTTGGGTCTTGGAGGACATTGGACCAAGTACAAGAGGAGAAATATCAGCCTTGGCTTCATGGGGCTAAACAACTTGGTCATGGTCATCACATGGCCTAAATGGAAAAATTTTATCAAGATCAGTGATACAGTGATGATATGCATGTACAAATTTAAGAGGAGGATATACAATTGCAAGATTCCCATGATCATCATTAGAATGCAGCAGGTAAAGAAAAATTTGCTTTGCATGTTCAAGGAAGGAGCAGAGGTAACTTATAACAAATAGTAAAACGATTTGGAAGAGATCCCATTTTAAGTAACTGTTTTCTTCCATGATGTCTTTTCATACCTATGTCAAGGGATCTCATCTTCCATTGGAGTCTCCAAATTATATTTGAAGTTCGAGTGGAGTCACCAATAATGTTTTGGAAGCTGGATTCTGCATTGAGAGTGGACTCGCCATTGAAAATTATGGACTCTTCTACCAATGGAATCACCTTCAAACTAATTTTTGATGTGTGGAGTCATCAGAGTAGAAATACATCCAATATGTGCCTAAGTGTCTGCTACTCTCAGACCTTAGAACTTAAATATGTCGTTCTTTCCTAGGGAAAATTTTTCAATTTCGTCCCCGGCAACGACGCCGGAATGTTAGCACCCTGTAAATCTACTTGGTTGTCAAAGCAGAGGACAAGGTTAACTGTTTCAACCAGATTTAGAGATGAGGCACTAGCCTTCTCAACTCATAGAGAGCTCTCTTGTGTCACTTGATATTTCTTTGGAAATCGGTGGCTAGATTTGTTGAGTGTTATAAAGTTGCTGAAAGAATAGAGGTGACATTTGGGCTATGGAGTTGAACATGAACAATGCATTTACAAATCATGGGAATTATCAAGAGGAAAAGGCTAAATGAGGCAATGAGTCTGAGTTTAAATTAAAAATTTGCATGGCAACAGAGGAAAAGAGAAACACATAACTGCATCAGAGCATATTTAAATGAATTCTGACCTAGTTAAGAAGAGAATCACATGAATTTAAATTACTAAGTCTAGAGAATCATCAGAGGAATTCCAAACTTTTAAATCTCCAATTCAAAAGAGGAAATTGTGAATGAAATTTCAGAGACACAAGAAATACATACTATGAAAGGAAAATAGAACTCATATCACAGCCAATTAGAATATTTTCATAAACAGTTCAACAACCACTTCTTCATTATATATTCAGTTTAGCTCCATGATTTTACAAAACCTTCTTGCTACGAGGGCAGAGCCCTCTTTCTCTCATGCTTTATATATCCTCGGGATGATATATATAGAGAGGATTTACTCGTAGGATTCAAAATGATTAAAATTCCCCATAATTCTAAAGATAGAGGTCAGTTACAAAAAAGGAGTAATGTATAATGACAATTCTCATACTTTAAAGGGATGGTTATGAATAGGTCTGACATATCTAAGGATTTTTCTTTGAATGCAATATGTCCAAAATTTACTGGAATGTACTCAATTCTACCTGAGAATTTATTCCAGCTTGGTGATTCTTCCTTTAGAGTGCTCAACTAGACTGGTTGATTTTCCCCAACACTCTCAACCGCCTCAGCTCTGATTTCTTCCTTATGTCATTTGCTCTGCTTCTTCTTCACTACTTGCTTGTAGAGTTCATCCACATGTCCATTGATGATTAGATCCCTCATGAGAGAATTTATTCTGACCTCTGATTATGGTTCTGTCACAGGGTCAGTATGGAATTTGGTTGCCAATATCTGTGCAATCGACTTTTCTTTCTTACTCATGGATAAACTTGCCATGTTAGTTGAAAACCCTGTTTCGCTGGATATTGTTTGATTGGCTTTGTCCATGTCTTCCAATTTTTCAGAGAACGGGATTTTTTTTTTCCTTAACTCTAAAGAAATCAGGAAGTTGGTCCAGTTTAATATTACTCTACTTATGAATGAAACAATGATTTCCCGAAGCAGAATAACGCCACCCATATTTTTAAGATCAGTAGTCATTGAGTTCTAATCATGAATTACTAACAACATTACTTGCAAGTACGTTGGTTTATCACACTTTACCAATCTATTTCGAATGATGAGCCTTTGAGTTAGTTATTCAGCGGCATTCTCCTAGAATTGCATGGACATGAAGTACCTGAATGAGTGGCATGAGGTGATTTGACAAGCCGTCACCTTCCCCCACACGAATTGTTGATTTGACGTATTCAAATGACATTAGAACATGTGACATCAAGGGTTTGGGGAAAGTAGTTTTAGGCAAACTGTTTTTCACCCCGATGTACCTCTGAGGGTGCCACACATCCATGAATGAAACCACGGTAGTTTTCCCTGGCCTACCTTCGCATAATTAAACTTCATGCTATTTCTCCCCCTGATATAGGTCTCGATCGTTGATCTGGGCCATTTCAAAATCTACGGTCTATTGGATCCTTTATTTTACGCTCCCGTTATATTTGTCTACATGCCTCCATATGTGACCTGGTCCTCCAAATCACACCATGTCTCTACATCTCTTTAGTGCCCCGCTAAATCTGAAACTCAAATTTTATGTATAATTGTTATGGTGATAACACCTCATTTTCGATCAGCGGCATCAAAAAGGGATTTATCCATCTCAACTTCTGTTTGAAAGGCTTCTAATATTCCTTGAGAGAGATAACATGTTGGATTACTTTAGTTTCATAAACCTTAAGATCATCATAGCTCCATGCAAAAACGTTGGGGAACTCCTTCATGAGTTTCACGTAGTCTTGCTTGACCTCTGGACTGAGCATTTTTGATAATTTTATCATCTTTGGGTTTTCCTCAGTCCCAGTGTTGCAGTCTTCCATGTCTTCTAGGCTTGCAGTGATCTTGGGTTTTTTAGCCACACCATTCTCGTCAAACAACTTTTCTAGCAGCACTAACCCCTTTGGGATGATGTTATTTTTCAGTTGGATTATGTCCCTCCCCATGATCTAGTTTTGGAAAGGGTCCTTGTTACTGTGCACATCCGTTCTCTCATCTTGGTCGGAGCAGTATTCCCCGTCAATGTTTGTATTAGCAAACTCGTCTCTCATAAGGAGGAATCTCTCCACCTTCTTGTCATCATCAAACACTTGCCAATGTTTGATATTATCAGGCATTGTCGACCTGTGCTTGACCTTCATTTCATATCTTTTGTTTGGGAAGATGGGGATCCTAAAAAACAAGGCCGAGTTGGGAAACGTATCAATGATCTAATTTTGCTCTCTAGGGACAGCAGATAATTCATACTCTGAAAATCCTTCAAGGAGGTCCAACGCCAATTTCTTGTACACTCTGAGCCTAGGGTGTTTGGTCTGATATACATCCTTTACCTGATAGATGCAGTTTCAAAATCTTCATCCATGTCTAGGCTTCTTAGAAAGATGATCACCACATCATTTTCAAGGGAAGAAAGACAACTTTGAAACACTTTGTCTTGCTATAAATATTGTTGAACATCTACATTAGTTTCAGGAGAAGGAAAATGACCTTTAAAAACAATTTCTTGATCAGCTTCTTGTTTTTCAATATGGTGGTTAAGCACAGGTTGCAACTCTGAATTGGAATACCTTTTCAAGTAATGATCATTTAATTCATGTGAATGTTGTTGGTCTTCCTCAATGATATCAATCTTCTCATGTAAAATAGTACCACTGTGAATACAGTCAAAACTCCATGTTTTCTCTGGTATATCATGATTTGCTTTCAACCATTCAAAGGAAGAAAAACATAATGGAAGAGAGTTTTTATTTGTAAGTCCACTCCATTATTCATATTCAACATCATGCATGGATGCTTTCTGATTTGAAACATAATAGACATTTTGTTTCAATAGTTCGAAAGAGGAAAAACACAATGGCAAACCTTCTTCATTTTCTTCACTGTTGTCATAGGCACATTTTCCAACTTCTTTGGATTGCTGAACACACTTATTTTCAGGTTCGTCTTCGACCAATGGCTGCAAATTTGTACTAACAATAACTTCTATGCAATAAGTATCAGGGTTACCAAACACATGAGAAGATTTATGCAATTTCTTGTCAAATTTTTTCAGTGAATCAGTGTGATTTGGCATCAACACACATTCCCTTGCTTCAATGATTGTCATATAATTTTATTTTAACAATTTAAATGTAGAAAAGAATAAAGGAAAAGAATTCCCTTCAGCTGATTCCATACTTTCTTCTTTGCAATTGTGATATGTAGGTTGATTTCTCTCATTACACTGTTGAAAAGGAACATTTTCTGATAGAGAACATGCAGTTGGTTGTTTTAGGGAGTCAACATCATAATCGTCATCATATTCATCATATATTGGTAAATCAACAACATATGCAATGCCATCTAACAAGAACAAACTTGGAATATCAACCTGTTCTTCAACAAACTGATTTGCAAACTCATATTCTTGACTGTCTACAAATGAATACATAAAACAATCAGCCCCTTGCTTATCATGGGATGGATCAGAAGGTAAATCAAAAACCTCCTCTTTCAACAAGTGGAATATAATTTTTTGCAAAATCATTACCATTAAAAACTTCAAGAGGGCATATGATATTATTAACTCTCTGCTCAAGATTCAAATCAACCATTTTCTATTCATATTCATTTTCATTTTCTTTAGCATCTAACTCCTCATTTCGAATCTGTTTACATGCTTGTATATTGTGTTGAATCTCCTGAGCATCATTAAACATTTTGTTAGGGTCCTAACCCGCACATAGGTAGAACAATATATTTGGATGTAATAAAGGTCAATATTAATAAGGCCTTTCAATAAAATACAATAAGGCGGATGTAAGAAGAATTAATAGAAGCTTTCGCTTCTAGAAGGATCTTCCTCTAGATGCTTCTTTTAATAGACATATTTAGTATAAATAGGAGTCGAAGGTATGAGAACCCTAGCTTGGATATTATTGTAATAGAGCTCTTCTCAACTAGAGGTTGCCCCCTCGAAGAGGCCCGTGAACATTGCTTTCAGGTTCAAAGTGTTATTCCGGTTGTTATTCTTATATCATTTCGGTGCTATTGTGGTGAATGTTCTAGTTATATTGTTGTTATTCTGCCATTTCTAGCATTTTATTTATGTTATACATACATTTTATATCTGGTATATTACAAGTGGTATCAGAGCACTTTCCTCGATAGAAAGTGTGGGTTAAATTTTTTTTCAAGGTAGAGACGTATTCCGGCATCTTTAAGCCACAAAGATCTGTCGTTACACGCATAAACTGCAGTTGAGGGATTCATACATGCAAGAAATACAAGTGGTACTTAAGCGCGCATCTATTGGCCACCCTTGTAACCCCTGTTGGTACCCCTTTGAGTGGTATTGCATCAGACAACACCTCTGTACAGATCAGCCTAGATTACCTGAAGCCCTCTTTAGATAAACTGATCGATCGCCTGACTGCTATAGTGTCACCAAGAACATCACTCAAGAAGATACTCTCTAGTACCTAGGTAGTTGGGTAGTATGGCTAAGGGTACATTCTATCCTCCTTAGTTAGTGCCCTGAGTTATTGGGCCGAGTAATACTGTTGGACCCCACACATATATCAGAGAGCTATAACACAGGGCAAACCCTTGTCTGTAGAACCCTTGAATACCTAACCCTTGGGGACAGAAACATAAACAAATTAAAATAGACAAGATCTATTGTCGCGCAACTGTATTCTGGTTTCCAAGTAAATACACATTTCTTTCTGGTTAAGCATTTGGGCATTTCCTCTCTATAGTATTCTTCAGACCAGAGTATAACTCTGTAGGTGAAAAAAAAAATGTCTGGAAATTGTTTTACCATTATTTGAGACCTATTCCATTGGATTCATGTCTTCACCCTTATCACCTTCATCCATATCATTTTTCGGCAAAATTTTTTACCCCTCCCACCCCTTTTCAGTTCCCCCATCCTCATGGCCCATACCCGTAGCCAAGACTTGGAAGCTCGCTTCAACACCTTGCAATCTGGTCTCATCAAGACCCAAGAAGAAGTGAAACAACTCAATGCAATTGTTGCCGCCATCAATACAACCATGCAATCCTCAATGGAGGAAATCAAACAAGACCTCACCACCTAGCTTCAATCTGTCTTTTCGACACTCTGCACCAAACTACATATCCCTACAGATAACCCTCCCTCTTCCTCACCTCCACATACTGAAGAAGACCATTCATCTCATTCCCATAACTTTCAGAACCATCACTTTCAATGTGACCTGCGCTTTTCGTGGGTGGATGTGACCAAATTTGATGGCTCGGACCCCACTAGTTGGGTAACCCAAATGGAACATTATTTCTCTTTATACGACATTACAGATGACTTGGCCAAAATCCGGTATGGTGTTCTCCATATAGATCAAGAACATTGGCAATGGTGGCAATGGATAAAAACTTCTCATCAAGGGTATATTGCTTGGACACACTGTGTGGCAAAGCTTTATGAACACTTTGACACTGACACCAACCATTTGGTTCGTTTGACAAAGTTGAAACAATTAGGAATAGTGGAAGACTTTATAGCTACCTTTGAGCGCCTAGATTTTAGAACAGAGGGCATGTCTGATGCCTTTTTCTGAGAGTGTTTTATCAGCGGCCTCAAGGATGATATTCGGGCCCATGTCCTCATGGCTCGGCCTCAGAGTTGGGTGGAGGCTACTAAAAGAGATAAAGAAGCACAACAGGTGGCATCTTCTCAAAACTGAAAACCCTCCTTTATCCCTTGCCCTAAACCAGTAAATCCCACTACTCCCTTTGCTCCACTAAAGATCCAAAAATTGACCAGGGATGAAATGGTTGAATACCAACTCAAAGGAATTTGTTATAATTGTGATGACAAATATTTCCCGGGCCACAAGTGTAAAGAACAAAATATTTTTATGGCCATCTTCGAGGATATTTCGAAAGAGGATGTAGAAACTCCCCTTGTGTCTGAGTCAACTAAATCCACTGACATAACCCCTCCCTTAGACCCTCCTGAAGTAGAACCGGTCATTTCCCTCAATGCTCTCACTGGCTTCTCCTCTCCCCAAACCCTCAAGCTAATCGATCACATCAAGCATCGGAAGGTCATCAATTTGGTTGATAGTGGTAGCACCCATAATTTTATTCATTATCGCATTTCCCAAAAACTCATTGCTACATCCATGCCATCAATAATTTCTAAATCATGATTGCCAATGGTGGTACCATGAAATGTGGAGGGCATTGTGAAAATGTGTGTCTCCAAATTGGTGACTACCACCTGAAATCCCATATGTTTGCTATCGAAATGGGAGGTTGTGACATTGTGTTGGGTGCAGACTGGCTAAGGACTTTGAGTCCCATTCTCATGGATTTTAAAGAATTAACCATGTAATTCGACTAGGAGGGACACCAATATAAGTTCCAAGGCATCATTGTCAGTTCACCGGAGATCATTAGTTCCCATTGCATGGAAAAGCTTCTCAAAAAAGGTAATTCTGGTGTTATCTCCCAACTCCATGCCATACAAGTAATAGAGACACCCTCGGTCCCGCAAGACCTCCAAGCCATCCCTTCTAAACATCAATTGGTCTTTTCCAATCCCTAAGGACTCCCTCATTCCCATGGTGTTAATGATCATTCTATTCCCCTTGTACCCGGAAGCCTTCCTCCCAATATCCGTCTATATCATCACCCCTTTTCCCAAAAAAATGAAATTGAGAAAATGGTCCAGGAACTCCTTAATGTAGGCATTATCCACCCTAGTATGAGCCCCTACTCTTCTTCTATGGTCATGGTCCTGAAGAAAGAAGGTTCTTGACAAATGTGTTCTGACTTCCGTGCCCTCAACAAACTTACCATCAAAGAAAAATTCCCCATTCCTGTCATTGATGACCTCCTGGATGAATTGAGTGGTGCCCAATTCTTCACTAAACTTGATCTTCATTCGGGCTACCACTAGATATGTATGAAAGAGGAAGACATTCCCAAGACTGCCTTTAGAACTCATGAGGGCCACTATGAGTTCTTGGTCATGCCCTTTGGCTTGTGTAATGCCCCCTCCACCTTCCAAAGCCTAATAAATCATGTCTTCCATCCTTTTCTACACCATTTTGTCTTAGTTTTCTTTGATGATATCCTCATCTATAGCAAAACCTATACAGACCATCTTGCTCATGTGGATTGAGTTATCCATCTACTCTCTCAGCACCAACTTTTCTTGAAACAATCTAAATGTGC
>JASDQU010293594.1:0-14279 GCA_032191745.1 Picea mariana
GATCCCTGGGCGAAGCATCTCTAGGTTTCATTTCTTATGGCTTTTATCTTTTACCAGCTACTTTTACCCCCTGGACCTTTAGCCCCTTCTTCCCACAGGACAAAGTGTAACCCTCAAAGGTCATCCTAATGGCCGGACTAGGGGAATGGGATGGATGTATGGGATATAAGATGTAAAATGATAGAATGGTGGGAGCAGACGATGGCTTTGAAAATCCCCCCTAGTGGCCAACCAAAACCCATGAATACAATCTTGCTAGGTCACCCCGTTAATCCCCCCAATCAATGGTCAAGTGGATTAGTATAAGATCCAAGCAGTTATCAGAAATGTAAGGAACCTGATGCATATACAAGAAGGTTATAACGATCAAACATGACACATACCATGATACCTTGGGCCAATTACCTCATGGAGAAAGAGTCTTCTCTAATGCAAGTCCAAGCCGATGGTGATGGAAGCTGTTGCTGCTAGCAGGACAAGTTTGGCGAAGAAGAAGAAGGATGGGCCCTCCAGGGCCATGCTCAGGTCAATCCCGCTCTTGGTACTCCATGTCTAGGACCTATGGGCCTCGAGACATGATCTCCTAGTTATCCATAGAGATCGTGGATAACAGTCATGTGGCACATAAATTCTTCCCTTTTACATGAGGATTTCATCTTCCCTCAGTTGATAATTCTCCATTTTCCATTGCATTTTACCTTGTTGTAATTTTATTTTTATTTCTAAATACATTTGATCTGATTTTGCACCCTCTAAAATTCTATTTTGCAAATAAGATTTGCACATGCTAATGGTTGTAGCATGTATTTCATGTAGTCTTCTGTTGAGTGCATCAACCACCTTGTTTTATTTGCCTTTTATGTTCTTGATATCAAAGCCATATTTGCTGAGGAATTCCATCCATCTTCTTTTCTTGACATTCATGATTAGTTGTCCAAACAAATATCTCAGACCAATATGGTCTGTTCTTAGCTCAAACCTCTTTCCCATGAGGTAGTGTCTCCACACATTCAAAGAATGAAAAATAACTGCCAAATCCAAATTGTTAGTGGCATACAATAGCATGCATCGATGCACACAAAAAAAACTTCATTAGGATCAACAATTTTCAAAATAGGTGCACTTGTTAGTAATATTTTCAAGTGTTGAAATATTCTTTCACACTCACGTGTCCACTCAAATTTCACACCTTTCTTTTGTAGATATGTGATTGGGTGTGCGATTTGGGAAAATCCTTCAATGAACCTCCTATAATAACTTGCAAGTCCCATGAAGGACCTCACCTTAGAGACATTTCTTGGTGATTTCCATTCTCCGGTGGATTTTATCATTTTTGGGTCTACCTCTATCCCTTCTTCTGATATGATATGACCCAAATAATGAACCTTCCTCTGGCAGAAGGAGAACCCAATCATCTTGGCATAAGGTTGATGTTCTCTCAACACTTGAAGCACCCTTCTCAAGTGTTTCTCATGTTCTTCTTTAGATTTATAATAAATAAGAATGTCATCCAGGAATACAATGAAAAACGTAACAGAGTATTCTATGAAAATACTATTCATTAAACACATGAAGATAGCTGGTGCATTTGACAATCCAAATGACACCACTGTGAACTCATAGTGACCATACTTAGATCTGAAGAAAGTCTTACTAATATCCTCTTCTTTAATTCTCACTTGATGATATCCAGATATAAGATCAATCTTGGAAAATACCTTTGCATCCTTCAGCTGATAAAAAATATCATATATCCTTGGAAAGGGATATTTGTTCTTTACAATGATTTTATTTAACTTCCTAAAATGAATGCAAAGTCTCAAGGTGCCATCTTTATCTTTCACAAATAACACTGGTGTACCCCAAAGTGACACACTTGGGAATATATACCCTTTCTTCAAAAGTTCTTCAAGCTAGATTTGTATCTCCTTAAACTCGGGTATGCTCATCATGCAAGGAGCCTTAGATACAGGGGTTTCTACAGGAATTAAATTAATTGAAAAATCAATATCCCTTTTGGGTGGTAATCTAGGAATCTCTCCAAACAAATCTTCAAACTCTTTTAGGACTGCATAGTCCTCAATTTTTGGCACACTATCCTTAGGATCTTCCTCCATGTGTGATGCAAATACTTGACATCCCTTTCATAAAATTTTCTTTAGTTGCAGGACTAAAAATTCTTTGATAGTTACAACTCTTGGGTTACCTTGTACTTTTCTTAAGTTTCCTTCCTCATCCAAGAAAGTAAAGGATTTATTATAATATTCCAAGACAACATGGTTCTTTCCCAACTAGCCCATACCAATGAGACAGTCATAAGATCCCAAAGGTATGATGTTTAGGTATTCTTTGGTATCCATCCCTTTCATATTCATTGGAAAAGCCTGAACTATTTCATTAATTTTCCTTTTGTCTCCCGTAACCAACTGTACCAACCAAGGTTTTCGAGTTTTCTTTTTGGTAATTTAAACCTTTCTAGCATCTTAGGATCTAGATAAATATGACTAGCTCCCAAATCAATTAAAATAACAATAGGTTGGTTGTTAATCGTACCTTCTACTTCAACCATGCGAGACTAAAACTCGGCCTACTTGTTGTCCAAGGCTGCATAAATCCTAGGTACATTTGTACCCATGTATTCCATTGTTTCATCTTTCTATACATTGTGAACAACCATCCCTTTTTCATCTCTCTGAGGGCAATCCCGGTACATGAGATATCCATTACAACCCAAACACTTTATGGGTTGTTTCCTTGGTCATTGTCCCACAGTTTCAATCATCCTAGGTTCTTTGGAAATTGGTTGTCTTTGAGTATTATTTATGAAAAATGGGGGTTTGTTTCCATTCTTCCTCTGCTCCATCCTACTTTTCTTTTTGTCTTCCCAAGCCTTTTGGAAAGTTGGTATTCCCCTATGCTGATCATGGAGAAATTTATCTCTCCTTATGGGTTCTTCCAACATCTTGGGATCATCATACTATATTTTATCATTGATAAATGATGGCATCCCACTTAAATATATCTGAATCTTCACATGTTTATCCTTGATAAAAGTAACATATTTCAATAGCTCTAAAACTCATCTTTCATACTCATCAATGGTCATGCTTCCAAGTTTGAGTTCAAATAACTCTTTCATTTTCCTATCATAGTAGCATTTGGTTAAATATTCTTTTCAAAATGTCTCTTAAACTCATTCCAAGTAAAATTATTCTCATCAATGTTTTTCACTTGTACAAAATTATCCCACCACATTGATGCCTTTCCTTTAAGTTGATAAATTGTTTTTCTTCCTTTTTCCTAAGAAATATAGTTATGTAATTGAAAGCATTTTCTCATACCCAACAACCAGGTCTCAACAACCTCATCCTTTTTGTGTTCACCATCGAAGGTAGGAGGCCTGATTTTATTCATCTCTCCCTATAGTTCATATACCCCAGTTTTCTTCTTATGTTTCTTGACAGGGGATGTGCTTGGGCTACTACGTTCCCTCCTAGTTGAATGTTTAAGTGAGTGATGATGGTGTCTATCATCACTCCTTGTCTCACTTTTTCTGTCATGAGACTGACGTTCCCTTGCCTTACTAGAATCTCACTCATTATCCATTTTCTTCTCTATTTTGTCCAAGCTGCATAACATCTTGATGTACCTTGGCTTTCCTAAGCCTCTCATTATATTCTTTATAAATTTTCACATATTTCTGCATATTCTTGATGGTTTACATGAAGTTTATGCTTCCTCCCTTACCTTCGTCATGTCCATTAGATTTTGTTCTTTCATTTCTTATGTCAATCCATCATCCCTTAATTTACTCCTCATGGATGGAAATCCTCTATGTCTCTTCCCTGTCTGTCATGATATTGGACTCTGTTTTGGTCTATATATTCCAATTGTTTCAAAATGTGCAGGAATTAATATTTGTTAGACATAAATGATACATAAGAATTTTTTATTACTAAACTATTCTTAGCATTAATACATCATCCCTATAACCGATCTCTGGCCCATCCTGGCCTAGTGTTTAACTGAATCTCTAATACCACTTTGTAACATCACCTGATCCTATAAATAGCATTTAGGCTAATGGGGTGAATTTCTTTTTTCCAATTTTTCTAACTATTCATATTTCTAGTTAGACTTCATAAATTGGTTCTTCTCATCTGGAGATTTCTAATGACTGTAACTATGTTCAAATCTTAGTTTTAGATCAAAATTTACAACGCTCCAAAGTTTTCGGTTCTTTTTACCCTCACTTCCACCTTAGTGCCACGTGGCATCCATGTTACACCCTGGTACATGTGCTAGTACATGTGGCATGGAAATGGAACCGACCATGTACTTCCTCAGACCCATGCCTTGTCGGACCCCCAACAACTTTATTTAATACTATTAGAATCCTCCCATTAGAATGTTTCCACTTCAACCTGCTTTTCACACTCTTACAACTGAGTTTCGATAGCATACCTTTCGATAGATCGGATGGACCAGGAGAACTGATGATCAACGACTCTGATTCTGTCAGAGCTTCCAACATGCACGATGGATAATACCCCGCTCATGTAGCCTTCAGACTTAACTTGTGGACCCCACTATGGATCAATGGTTGATGTACATTATGGACATCCTGCAATCGATGACCCAAGTTATTTCTCGGGTACTCCCTTAAGAGTACTTCCTCTTCCTGCATTCGCATCCACTCCAACCAATCCCCCTTCAATGGATGACTGAGATCTGTCATTGATGGATCCAAGGGATAAGGTTGTCCCTGAGGGGTCCCTTCAACAAAATTCCATGCTCATCCCTTCCTTCCATTCAAAGGATTCCACATGTTCTCCTATTTACACGTTGGAACTCTGCATCATGTCAATGTCACTCCACTCCTAACCCATTTAGATGGAATTCTACATGACATCTGAGTTGGATTCCAAGAAATGTGTCCCAATTGAACTCTACCACTTGTCTTAACAAGTGGCACTTAGCCCATGCCACCTTTCATTCCCCAAGTACTACAATACCTTGCCTTGTGGTACAGTTTCCACTTGACACATGGACCCTCCAAGTGAACTAACATGGCATAAACGCCATAATTGAGCACTCGAATTGTTCCTCCATGTTCTAACACACGTCCTCTATGTATTGGTGGGGTGATGTCATCCTCGTTAGCATGACTTCACCTTCCTCTTGGCCTCCTCCTGAAGGACCACCAATATCTACAATTAATATTACCACTCAAATCCTTCCCATCAATGTCTCATTACTATGGCCTACTCCAAACATTAGACTCTTACACCACTTTTGATAAGGAACCAACGGTTTGTATTTTCTCTAAAATAATCTTTGATCAATCTAAATGTTGACAAAAAAATGGATCCCTGACAAATCCTTGTACACGAGGACCCCGATCAACAGCTAGGATCTTCTGATCCACCTTTGAGGAATCCAACAGTTCACAAGGAACCTGATTCTTGGCATGCCCTGGAGTGAAAAGTACTCAGATCAATGTCCAATATTAATTCAATGTGTCGATATCAATAATTATGATTCCTTCTGAGAAAAACATGATGTTTTGAACTTTAATCAGTTTGATTCTAGATTTTAGCTAATTTGGATTTCATTCTAAGGATTTCTGAAGATTATTTAGGCCATCCTTAGTCTGTAGAATTCGTCCAAACTGTCTAAGTATTTTCCCATCATCTTGTAAAAGAGAATTGTGCCTAGCGCACTTCCCAAGCCTGGTCAAGGGAAATTCCATCCCATTATGGCTAAGCCACACTCTGAGTTCTAGCTAAGTTACTAACTAGTGAAAGAAAATCTCTGCATATAAACAATAAAAATAAGGAATACCAACTATCTTATCTTCAAACATAATTACTGTTGCTCTTATTTTTTTTAATTTAAATGCAGTTCCTAAGTACATGGGCCATGCAAAGCACTACAGGGTACTTATACAACATATCTAGGAACCCATCACAATAATGCATAATTCTTGTTTACTTATAAAATTATGGCAACAAAATGCTTATACAATACTCAATAGAAACATATACACATAATTATAGTCCTGCGCAGTCTAAACAACAACATACTGGAATGTAAATTACTCGGTAATTTATCAACAAAAAATTACATATATATTCATATATTAATTCCAAAAGTAAATTGCACAAACACATGGTAGACACTTACCTGATATAAATGACCACCAACTGCATGAAAAATTATGACTTTCCTCCCAGCCTTAGACTCTGTTACCCACAAAATGAAAATAGGTCACCCTCAAGCTGAGGCTTAAAATCCACTTGGGCAAGGAAATACTGACCAAGTAAGGTCTCTCAACAACAACAATATTTTAGTTGAGGTGCCAAGTTTAACAACTAGTCTATAGTCTTTAATTCCCCACATTCTTGTCCCACCCATGAAGTGTGCCCCTTCAACTGCCCCACTTCCCTTCCAGTCTTCAACAACAAGTTGTACATGAAGTTTCAGAGTTCTGTAACTACATCTTGGCTCCTTTGGAAATCAAATTCCCTACAACTCTCTCACTTGGAGAGAATGCCACAGGCCTGGAAACCCACCTCTTCTACAACACTTCTCTCACCTTGAGAGAATGCACACGGGCCTGACAACCTACTTCTTCAACTTAAATTCCATCAAATCCTACTTCTAGCATGCTCCCGCAAAGATGAAAATTTGGCAGCAAATATATACAACAATAGAGGGGAGAGGTACAAATGGTGGAGAGAAAGACAACATGATCAAACCAAATGATGGAATGAATCCCCCAAATGCACTAAGGTTTTCCCGTTTTATTTGCATTCTTATGGAATGCCAATTTTCACCCCTTGAACTCTCCCTTGAACCCACATGGTGTTTGATTCCCTCCCCCTTGGTAACTTAGGATAGATTCATGTTTATTCCTTTTTCCTTTTTTGGAAATATTTCATTAATATTTCCTTATTTTACCCCCATGGCTTACCTCTCTTCCTAGACCTTTATCCCCCTTTTCCCATCTAGTGGAGTTTATCCCCTCAAACTCTTTCTCACCAGGATAGTCCACAACAATGATGTTTTCCATTAAAGTCAGAGTGAAATTACACAATACAAAATATTCTCACTGGCCCAAAAAGTTCCTGGCTCACCATCCTATGTGCACAAATTTAATTACATTTCAATTGGGGTTCGAAATAGGGGTATTACACTTAGGGCCTTAGTATAGGATCATAAAGTTAACTCTCTAAGGACATTAAACTAAAAGTAGGAATTCACTAATAAGTGTCTAAATTTATTAGTAGTAAGGAACACTTACCGAGAAAGCACATCTAACACAGGTGTGAAGCACGAAGGTGAATTAGAGAAAGTTGAGTGATATACCCTCTCCTCTTGTTTTGGTGTATTTTAGAATACTATGTGTACAAGGGTTTGATAAGTGTCAAGGCCCTCTATATGGCATCATTTCTCGAAGCTTCAGGAATAGTTTCCCTACCCATTCATATGGTCCCAACCCATGACTATTCTTTTTGGTCACTGATTGCAAAGTGGTATCCATAGTGACTTTTCTTAGGGAATCACATAAGGTGACTCTGGGTGGGATGTACTTGAGGTACCTACGGCAGACATCAAATGCATGTTTCGATTTCCATGGAGGGTACTTATATTCATGAGGATACTAGCACCAATAAGGAATATTATGTGTGAGTTACCATAACTGTCTCTCACATCTTCACTAACCAAATATTGGGGACTTGACATCTCCCAAGGCTTGGTTTTTGGAAGGTCCCTTTGTCTCAAGTTTTTCTTGTTGATAGCATAGATTTGGTAGGGGTTTTCTCTATGGTTTTTGTGTCTATTTAGCCATAGGAATTTTTTTTTATTGGATAAAACATAAGTTTTCATTTTGGATGACCGATCTCTTCATTGGTCATGTAGACAATGAGGAATTTATCCTTAGGGGGAATATCCATTAGATATTAGGAAGAGGGTATTGTCCATAATGAATGAAACCAACATGGTATCCTTTGAAATCCAATCAATAGATTTAGAGGAGAGCTATTATGTAGTGATTAAAGTGGTCGATGAAATTTCTCCACAAAACTTCAACCCCCCTTTGATCGGGCCTTTTGAACACATTCTTCTTAGTGTACATTTTTCATATTTCATACATTCTCACCCAATGCCACGAGTGAGTGCTTCATCTAGCATGGAAGGACCCATTCCTTCATCACCTAATGTAGTATGTAGAGTCTCTTTGACCTCCTCCTTTCCATCTATTAGTGGAAAAAGTTCTTCCACCACTATGCCTAGTACATTTGGTTTCTCCATGTGGGGAACATACTCGATTACATATTTTCCTTCCACAAGTTTTCCTAGCATTAGTTTTCCCATTGCTTCCATTCTAGTGACAACATCCATATTTGTTTTTGGTGGGGGGCATGGACTTGGCTTCTCCATTGGAGGACTATTTTCTTCTACCTATGGTATCCTTGTAGGAAACCCGTCAATACCAAATGTTGGTTTCCCATTTGGTTGGAGTACCAATTTTGGATTTGGTTCTACTCTTAGTGTCTTTCTTAATGTTGGGGGTAGTAATGTCTCTAGGGGAACTTATTTATTTGGAGGTACAAGTACCTTCGGGGGTAGGAATATGGGGGGACTTCAAGGTCCATCAGGGTCACAAGACACATCTTCTTTGACCTCAAGTTCATTTTTCAATACACCATTTACTTTCTTGGAAACGTTAGATCTTCTAGATTTTTCATGATTGACCAATGACCCTATTCAACACCATTCCTTGTGGCTAGAAATTCCCGCAAATTTACCATCAAATATTCTAAAATTTGATGGTAAACTTGGAGAATATCCTTCAATGCATTTCATGATGTACAACTTATGATGTTCTTATAACTCATAAGTGGATGATAGTATATGGTTGAGGATTTTCCATAGAATCTTGACTAGTAGCACGACCAAATGGTACATTAAGTTAGCTCATGCCACTTATCATGATTTATTGACCTTAGCCATGTATTTTCTAACACACTTAGAATTGCAAATACACCATGAGACTAGTGTGAGATTGGAACTGAAATTTTGACATCACTGAGTCATAACACTACCTCATATTTCATATCATATCCATGAATGGAGATGGTGGCGATGATTCATTCAAGCTAATATTCCATATCAACTATCAGTTGATTGGTTTTCTAAGTCACTATTTCCATCCATATCCAAGGACATAACTATGTCAAGGGCAGTTATTGAGGAGTAGGTGATCATGCATTCCAAACACTTGGATTTGATTTATTCATAATCAAGACACTATATGATATCATCCCTCATGCTCCAAGGTCATCAAAATATCCTACTAAACCAAGCCTGGGAACACATGTCGATGGTGTGATTGGTTCCATTTCCAATGTTTCTATAGGTTATTTGGATAGGAATATGATTCAAATTTATATATATGCAAGTAAACCAAATACTGCATCCACCACCCAAATTGCTTCATCCCCTACACATACCTCTAAGGTGAATTCTATATAGTCCACAAAATCGAATAATCTTTAGAAAACTGGAGGAAAGAATAAGAATAAGAAGAATAGATATTCCACTGAGCAAGGGACTACACAAACAAAAAACATCACTAGTGTAGGAACCAAAGAGAATAAGAAGCACAACTTTCCCTACAAGATCCATGGTGGAAACCATCTCACTCACTAGTGTCTGAGGATGGATGTGATTCATTGCTAATTTGTGTAGTAAGGATATCCCCGACAACCTATTGTATCGAAAAATCCATTCCCTTCATAGAAATAATAAATGGTTGCATTAAATAATGCCCCTATGCAAGGGGCCATGACAAGTAAATCCTAGAAAGGGGGGCTCTTCATCAAGTGCCAACATATTCATGTGTGATTAGATGGTTAAATTATAGACTTGTGCTCATAATTACAAGAATCCTAACAACGGTTTTTCAAATAAGGGCATAAAATATACTTCCCAACCTGATGTCCCTCTCCAAATAGAGAATCCATCTATTGACATAGTGATTCATCCACCTAAGGGCGTCCTTCATAAGTCTACGCATAATCCTAACACACAGGTTACCCATAATTATAGTACTGTGGAAGATCTAGGACGGATGCCATGTGCCTTGTTATCTATTTAAGTTCTCTAAAGTTTCCCACCATAATGGAAGGTACCATTTTATTCTATAGGTGGGGTTAACCCTTCAGAAACTCAATTAATTACTTTTAACACTGACCAAAGTAGGCCTAGGATATCCCACTAGATTTCTTTTTAGATACAAGTAGTCTCTTGTAGGATCAACATCTTCAGAACTATTGTTGAAGAATCATCCTCCACATGTTGGCATGTTTACATGCAAAGTGCGCTTGTCATTGATGGCAAGAATAGTGATGGAAAACAAGAAAGAAAAGAAGAACAACAACAGTGATGGAAAACAAGAACAATGAATACGAGACCTGTGGGAGAAGGCTCGAAGGACAAAACCTTCGAATACTTATAAAACCTTCTAAGTCAGAAGAAATCGTAAGCTCAAGAGGACGAGTGACAATGGCCATCAGATCAGTGTCCAGATAGGAGGAGTGCGCAGAAGAGGAGAACAGATTGAACCGTTGATCTAAGATCCTAATCGAACGAACAACAATCACTTCGGGTATAAATATGCGAGGAGGTTACACTCCATAAGTTTGAGATTTGAAATCCATGGAATGTGAAGTTCCGTCAGTTGTTGGATCAATTTCGAGTGGAAGGAAAGGATAAGCTAACAAAGCTACATCACAGAAAGATCAAGTCGTCGATCTAAGATCCTGATCGAACGAATAACATTCACTTAAGATATAAATATGCGAGGAGGTTACGCTCCAGAATGTTTGAGATTTGAAAAACCCGAAGCCCGGAAATCCGAAATGAATAAAGATCATCGGCTGTTAGATCACAAAGATCTACATCAATAGATCTACGTCAACAAATTTCATTTTCAAGGACATGTGGCAGACCACGTTAGCATGGACATGTGGCAGACCACGTCAGCAAGACTACGTCATCAAGGACACATGGCACAATTAGACAATGACAAGTGTCAAGTTGATTCAACACTTCTGTTATCGGACTAATTGGTAGGTGTGGACACTAGTAGATCTCCCTAGATCCACCTGGATCTAGAACAAAACAGGACAGGATACGACTCTTTCCCTAAGTTGTAATCATTGAATCTGCTAATAGGGAGGAACAAGTGACATACCTTTATATCGCTTCCTTAAGTCTCTATTTCTATCGCTTCGCTCTGGTGCTCTCGTGAGGTCAAGTCCAAGACAACACAAACCAACCAAAGTGAATATAGAAAAATGTATTCAATGTCAACTTATTGACATGATCAAGGAATTGCACAATAAGGTAAGAGTGACTTTATGGGAAAGGAACATGCCACTGTATCATCATATTGATTGAAAGTAGAAGATACAACTTGATTGCCTTGATGTTGCAAGCTTCCTTTCAGTGACCCTTGGTTCCAACACACACACTTGATCTATACTTGCATGAAGAAGATCCAATTCTTCTTGATAGACCAACTAGAGCCTTCAAGCCTTTGTCCAAGCAGGGTTCTTCACACAATTATATCACCAATTCTTCATTCAATCTTGCTTAACCTTTTCCATCAAAAACCTTTCAATATATAGGATAAGGAGAGATGGTTACATGGATGAGGATGATCCCATCAAATCTGAGAAGTCAGTAAAATGACAACCATACGAATGCCAACTCACTTTCTAGAAGATTCCCTTCTAGAACCCTCGAGACCTCTTCTCCTTTCCAAGCTTAAAAATAGGTTCACACCCTATGTATGGAGCAAATTGTGAGAAGTTCGCACTCTAAGTGTAGGTGGCCTGCAAGAATGAGGGATTCTCGCACGCTAGGCTATAGGTAGCCTGCGAACTCACTTTAAAAATATGTTTTTGGAAGGAGACAAGGGTCACTTTTCTCAGGCAAAAAGTCCTTGTTGGGAGCCTGAATACACCATTGTTAAGATATCACCAAGATGACCAAAATCATATGTAACAACTTCAAATATGTGCAAATTACAAATCCGAGAGACACGTGGAAGCTAATAGGCCCATTCCACGTCATCAAGTGACATAATTACGAGAGTTTTAATTCAGTAGTTTCACCACCAACACAAAGGACAAAGTTCCGAAGTCCCGAAGTGAATGAGGAATGTTGATTCGAGGAGGACATGTGGCAGGAATTTGTGGACTCCACATAAAATCATTTTGGGAGAGTGTGAAGGTTGAGAATTGAAATTTCTGAAGTCCAGAGACCTGAAGGAGATATCGACCATTGATCCGAGAGGGATACACGTCATTAGTTTGTGGACTCTGGGTGAAATGCTCCGGGAGCAAACAAAAAGTTTGAGAATTGAAAGTCCCGAAGGTAGGACTCGTGGAGGAGATCCCGATCTTCGCTTGAAGAGGACAGATGTCAGCATATCTTCCATTCTGAAAGGTACCAAGTCAGCAGCAATAGGGTTTTAAGATTTGAAACTCCCGGAGCCTAGATCACAAAGTAAATCTCAACCATTGATGTAGGAAGGTGATATCTAGTTCGCAAAATTGAGAGGACAGATTTGAACCATCGGTTTAGGAGAACCGTCAATATCATGAGATCAACGGTCGTTCTCCATTGCGGGGCCAGAACATGCTTAGGTATTAATTTTTCGTGAGCGAGCCGTAATTGAAACCGTGGTTTTGGAGAAAGGATGCTTGGAGGCTCGTAGTGAATTTTTGGGTGAAAAGAGGGTTTCCCTCAAACTGCCTATGGATGCACCCACAATCACTTGGTCACATGAATCTCATAGCCCAAGGTCATATCGTAAAAAGGAGATAGCACTCACTAAAACAAAATCGGTAAGCGCCTTTTGATTAGGCGATTGGTCACCGCCGGGGGTCACATGAAGGAAGAGGCTTAGAAGACAAAGAAGCCATAATTGATTGACTATAACTGACAGACAAGACGAAGAGTTTCGACTTCCAGAGAAGCTATGGAATCTCAACATAACGCCCACTGCTGATGAATACACTGGGAATAAATTCTAGAGAAGATGAAGAGTCACAATGATAATCAGACAAAAGACTTTTCATGTAAAAGAAATGCATAACAAAAAAGAGGGTGTTGATTCTCTTCTGAGCCATGTTGTGGGGAAGAGGAGACTAGTGAACAACTCGAATTGCAGAATAGTGGTGCAGTGTAGAGCATGTGTAGGCATAGCACATAGAATGGATATAGAGCACAGAGCATAAAATGCAGAACAATAGAATGCGCAAGTAAGGTATACAGGAGGACACTAATGCAGGTAAGAAGAGAGACACTAATGTAGAAAGAGAAGAGCGGTGTAGCATAATAGTGATGAGACTGGTAAGCCATAGATAAATGTTGTATCACTGTGATAAATTTATAAAAATCAAAGATTTATATTTCAGGGTGGTAGGGAGGTGCTAGGGAGGACTGTTATCCTCATAATTTTCAAGTGGGTGCTTGAACACAGGGATTTGTAGCTTCCATCTGGTTGCAGCCAGAAAAAACACGGTGGCAGGGTGGTGCAATGGTGAACTATTATTCTCTATTATACAGGTTGGTGCTTGTGTGACTGGAAGTTGGTTCTTCCATCCAGTTGGTGTTGGAACACTCAGGGAGTTGGTGCTTCCTTCTAGTGGGTGCTAGAGAAAGCAAAGAGTTGCTGCTATCAGCAAGTTGTTGCTTGTAAGACAAAGGTGGTAGCCTAAACAGAAGTTGGAGCTCATAAGAATAATAATGTAAAGAAAATAAAGATTACTTATCATATCAAGAAGAATAGGTTTTTCCCTTTATGGGTTTCCTCAAGAAATATCTGTCTCTGTATATTTCATGTGTGTGATGGATGTTTAATATTCTATTGATTACTTCCCTACATCATTATGATCATTATTGAGTGTTATGTAAAAAATTTAAAATGGGCATAATTGTTTAATCACATTAACAACTGATTTATGCCCCCCCCCCTCTCATTTGTCCAACAATTGGTATCAGAGAAGGTTCCTTTTATTTAAAGGTAGACCAATAAGATTAAACATGTCAAGTAACGAAGGAACTTCAACCAATAAGGCCCCTCTATTCAATGGAACAAACTTTTCCTTATGGAAAGTTAGGATGAGAACCTACATAATGGCTTTAGGTGGAGATGTCTGGGATGTGGTAGAGAATGGTTATGTAAAGCCAATTGT
>JASDQU010293595.1:3895-14198 GCA_032191745.1 Picea mariana
TGCAGTACATGGAGTGCAATGCACAGTCTCACCCGAGATATCTCTATGGTGGCTGCAATACTCAGGTGTTTGCAACCTAAGGCTGAGCGAGATCTATGTTTGTGCACCTTAACCTTTATTCAGTCCATTTAACATATTGGTATCACATTTATCCTATGCATGCATGTAAAATACCGGATCTACTTAAATACTTCATTCATTCAACATTCATCAACTAATAAGACCCAAAGACACATTCATTTAGTCACATAACACAGTGTTACTGTGGTTCACCCCCTCCTGGGCTACGCTCACAAAGATCTGTCTCTTAGGATTTTATTATAGTTTAGAAAGATATCACGTCGCGCATGGTTACAGTCTTAGTTCATCCTCTATCCCTCAGGCTCCACGATCCCTGCAAATTTGACTAGATCACACCAGGATCCTCAGCCTATGATCTAACCCTCAAGATTGAGTCGCTCATGCCTTCTCTAGCTCGCCAACTTAATGACTTATACGGTCCTTACAATTCTCTTTTTCTCTATCCCTCTCTATGTCTCGTCTCTCTATATCTCTCTCCTCCACCTAAGTACCACTTATTTGTATCTTTGACTCACTAATCATTACAATGTATTACAAAAACCCTAACCCTAGCATCATTAGGTATTCTGTACGTTCTTCTTTTCCTTCTAGCTGTCTTTTTCCTCTTGCATGCTTCTCTTCCAAAAATAGCCTTTCTTCCTGATTCAACCCGCATCCAACAGGCCCCCAACACTGACATCTAGCTCATCCTGAGCCACCTAAAACTTGTGCGCTTCTTTGATCTCTCCTGCGATCGCATGGAACTTCTTTGTGAGCTCCTTTGCTTGCATTTGGGCCTATGCGTTCTTCTCCTTGAGTGCGTCCAATAATTGCACTGCAATATCGTCGTTGACCATCCCTGCGCACTCTGCCTGAGTTTTTTCCATGTTCTTTGTGTCTTCTGCCTATGCAATGACCTCTGCTGCCCGCTCTTGGAGTGGTTCCATTTGAGCTTGCCACTCCTTTTTCTGTGTCTACACAGATATGAGTTTTTCCTGGATTTTCTTCATATCTTGCGCTCCATGATCGACATTGTCTTTTGCCTCTACTTGAGGCCCTAGATAGTTGCGCTTATCCTTTCTTCTTCCTGGTCCCACTGTTGGACCTGTTCATCCTCTTCTAGCTTCATCCAAAGATGTGCTACCTTCTCGAACAAGTTGGTCACCACATGGACTTGTATTTCTATCTCCTTTATCTGCATTATTGCCTCCTGCTTCCTTTGCTCCTTCACCTCTAGTGGAGTAGTAGGTATGAGCTTCTCCCAAAGGTGCTTGATCTCCTGTTTGTATTGATCGATTGTATGCACAATCTGATCAATCTTCTGTGTCACTGTGAGTTTTGTCGTCTGTGCACTCTTTGGGATTTTCTCATAGGATATGGCCAATTCCTTCTCCAGCCTATCCGTGTAGTATTTTTCATCTTTGGTCTTGAGATTAGCCTGCTCGAGTACTAATTCCAACTCGTCCTGATTGTCCCTTGTCTACTACAATTCCATTGCATCTGTGCATTCACGTGACTTTACCTCATGTGCGACGTTGACTTGTAGTTTATACAAGGCCTTGGTTCGTATCTACGTCAATACCAACTCTATTTGGGACAATTCCTTCAGGGGTGTCTGCCCCACAATTTCATATATTCGCAACATGTTAGGTGTGACGTGAAATGTCAAGCTCGACTGTGATGCCAGCTGGATCCTTTCCTGCTCACTTGATCTAGCTTTGCCTCCTATTTGTGAATCTAATGGGACTGTTCATATGTTGCTTTCAGCCCCCTTTACTTCTCTACATTTTTGGAGGAGTTTTTGCATGTATGCTAGCTCCTCTTCAATCCTATCCCTTTGGCACTAAGCATTGTCAAAATCCTCCACTGTGAGATCTTGGACTATTTGGACCATTATGTCTGCATCCTCCTCCGTGATCATGTATTATGGGGGTGTTCTGTGCACCTTATATTTCTTGTGTGCACCCCCCATTTGGATGAATGGCCTCTTAGTCTAGCCTTGCACCTGTTGAGTAGCACTTGATGTGGTTCCCTGTGCTGTCTCAGTCTCTTTCTCCTGTACCTGTGGCACATGTGTGTTGTTCTTCTTCCTTGCCTGGGTGCCTTTATTGGATGCCTCCCCTTTTTATATCACTCCTTGTTTTGACCTGTCCTTGTCTTCTTGGGCACTATTATCTCTTCGATAGGTGTCTATCCCTCTCCTACCTCCTCCTCCATTCCTACGAGAATTTCTTGATTCAGGACTGGAATCCTCCAGTTATCATCCCAATCCTTAATGGCCATCCTTATGTCCACCTCCATGATGCAGTAGCCTAGTTGTAGCCATTAATTGTCGAGATCTTTCAGTGCCTGGATCCACATTACATGTCTATTTGCTTTGAATTTGGCAATGCCCTGATACTGTGTGACCACTTCCGACGTCACTCTCCAAGTGTTGGCAATGCTCTCTTGTAGATCATTGTGATATCCTTCGAATATTGTTGCATTCACCTTTCTATTCTTGGGGTCCGAAGAGGACCCCATCGATAGGTATTGCACTACATGGAAAGGATTGGGTCTTGTTGCAAAGAATGAATACTTCGACTCCTTCCATCTGAGAAAGGATATTAGGATGAGTAGCCATAAATAGTGAAATTATGTCCCTGGATCTTGTGTGTCCTTATAGTCGTCTAGGAATAGGTTCAACAAATATGGGGCCCAGCTAAGTGTGGTTCCCTCTGCATACTATACTATAGCTACAACAACCATTGTAGGTACTTCCTCGTTACGACATTTCCTGAGTAATTTGCATGCCATAATTTTCATGGCCATTCTTGTCGATGTGTCACTAATAGGCTTGATTATGATTCTGTGGAACCCCATTTCAGTACCATACTTATTCTTCATTTCCTTGGCTAGTGCCTTCTCCTTTGTTTTGTTCTCAAGGAACTGTGCGGGGTAATCCCCCGGTGATGACAACCCTGTGATGTATGCAATAAGATCTATGTCTATTGAGACAATTTGTTCTAGCCACAGGTATCCTCCATGGGTGACTTCAAACAACTGATTGACACAGTTGTTTGTTACTGCCCCCTCCCAAAGTGTGGGATTTACAACAAGCCTAGAATATTGTTTTCGACCAGTCTGGCTACCCACTGGACTGGTTGGTTAATTGGTTCGCAAAAGGGTCCTATACCCACAGTATATAGGTAAACTTTCTTTGTGAACTCTAGGAACTTTTCCGTATCTATCACGTCATGGTCTGAGTACCATAATTTCCCCACGTGACCTAACATTTTTCATGCGATATGTACCCCTTCTGTTATGCATGGCAAGACAATGGTTGTAGCAGCCTTCTTGTGTGGTGACCTTCGTACTGGTTGTTTACCCTTTTGTTGTGGTGGATGACTCGAGGTTCCAACCTCCATTGTTTTCTCTTCTACATACTCATCTAGTCGACTGATGACATCTTCCACTGTGCCCTCCTATGGTTGTTCTGGCATGGTCCTGTGTGACCTTTCTGGCATGGTTGTTTTATCATGTTTCAGGACCATCCCATTAACTCTCGGGCCTTCTTCAGGGTTTATGAAGTGCAAATTATTTCCTACATCCTCAGCTTGTTGTCCATGTCCCCCTTTTGGTACATCCATGTCCATTCCCACTAGTGTTGTTTGTTGGGTTTCCTCCACAATAGGTGTGGGGTTTCCTGATGTCCTATCGGGTGATGAGATTTCGTCTACATTGATGACTTATGGAGGCTAAAGTGGTTGATGTTCACTTCCTTGTTCTTGCAATGAGGATTTGGCATTTCTTCAAGGTTGTGTGCTAGTCTGGTTCGGTTCTCCCTGTTTGGCTATTTCCATGGTGTTAAGGTTGTTGTTTGTCGAACGTAGTGGCCTCTGTAACCTTTGCAAACTTCTCTCTTGACCCTATATACTCTATTGCTCTTTGCTTTTCTTAATTCCTCAATAACCTATGCAATCTCACATACTGGCTTATATAGGAATCGTGTGAAGCTTCTAAGAGACGTTACCCAATTTGCGTTTTAATTGAACTGACACTTCCCACGTACTTGCTATTTAATTCCCTTGCCGTCATCACTTGGTGTGATTAATGTGGCATCTTGTCAGTCATTTTTGTTATTTAAGTTTGATAGTCGTCATCCGTTGGTGGTTATTTACCGTATTCATTTTTCCCGATGTTTCCACTTTCCCGTTGTTTCCCACTTTGTACCAATCGTTGGCATTTTCCTCTGTTGTGCTAGCATTTCCGAGTGTGTGTACTCATTCTCTTTTCGGTGCACTATTCCTCTGTTGTTATATTTTGATGTCCGATGCGACATCTCCTCTACATTTATTTATTTATTTTAAGTGCCAGGAGGTCGGTTGACCCTGCACAACTTCACTCGTCTTCCATTGATCATCCCTTTGATTTCTGTTCCTCCTAAATCCTTCAATTGTACAACTCCCCCATCTGTGATAGTCTTTACTTCGTATGGTCCTAACCAATTAATTTTGAGCTTTCCTGGGTGTTGAAGGGATTTACTATCGTACACTAAAACTAAGTCTCCTTCCTTAAAATTATTTCATTTGATATGTTTGTCATGCCAATCTTTGTCCCTTGATTTCTGGACTTCTTGGTGGAACCCTGATAGAATCATGCCTTCCTCCATGATCATCAATTGATTTATCCTTTCATGTACTACACCTCATTCTGTCATGTTTGTAATTGCTACTACACGCAGACTAGTTACCAAAAATTCTAATGGCACCACAACTTCTTGTCCATATACCAATTTGAATGGTGTTTGTCCTGTCAATTTATTGCATGTGGTTCTGTATGCCCAGAATACTGCTGGTATCTTCAAGTTCCAATCATCCCTATTTACGTTGTAGATCTTTGTTACTGCATTTTTCAAGGATTTTGTTAAAAGCTTCTACTATTCCATTTGCTTGCAGATGATATGGTGTACTCTTTTGATGATGACCCTCAAATTCCTTAGTCATAGCCTTAATAGTATTGTTAATAAAGTGAGTTCCTTGGTCACTCTTCAAAATACTCAGGCAACCAAATCTAGCGATCACTTGCTCAAACAGTAAGTGTGTTGTTGTCTCTGCACTACAATATTTTACTGATGTTTCTTTCGCCCATGTTGTCAGATATTCCATTGTGGTGATAATGTACCTCTCTCCTGACCTTTTTTTTGGTGGGCTAATTGGTCCCACAAAATCTATTTCCCATTTTTCAAATAAATGCAAAGTTACTTGGGGTCATAGGGGCATCTCATCCCTTCTATTCGGTTTACCAACCCTCTAACATACATCACATTTTTGGGAGTAGTCCTTTGAGTCTTTGTGCATGGTTGGCCATCATAATCCTGCATGCAATACCTTCTGTGTGGTAGCTTTGACTGCATAATGTCCTCCTTCTATTCCCTAGTGGAATTCTGCTAAGATCCTTGGTCTTTTGTGTTCTAGCACGTATCTTCTCAAGATGCTATCTACACCCATTTATTATAAGTGTCCTGCAATTAACCGGTAATCTACAACCTTGACTACCAAATGTTTCTTCTATGCAGTGTTATATTCCTATGGCGCAGTCTCTATACTCAAGTACTGGATGATGGTTGAGAAGTATTCATCAGATATATGAACTAAAAATAATTGTGTGTTAGGAAAATTATCCTCTAGATTCATGGGTTCCTCTCCGTTAGTAATCCACAATAGGTGATCAAGTCCTGTGTTCAACTTTCCTGGTTTGACTATCAATTCAAAGTCAAATTATTGAAACAACAATAACCATATACAAATTCTCCCCCCCAACACTAGCTTGTTGATGAGGTATTTGAGTGTTGAATGGTCTGTGAACATATTGAAATGTTTCCCCAATAAATAATTCTTGAATTTCTAAAGTGCATTGACCATAGCTAAGCCTTCCCTCTCTATGGTGTTGTAGTTTTCTCCGATTCTGATAATTTTCTGTTAGCAAATGCTATAGGATGGTCCAATTCTCCTGCTCCTGGTTGCACCCAAATAGCTCCAAGTGATATGGTTGATGCATCTACATGTACATGGAATGTATTTTCCCAATCTGAGACTACCAGTATTGGTGCGGTTACCATCTTCTCTTTTAGAGTATCCAGACCATGTTGACAATCCTCATTCCACTGGAACTTTGTGTCTTTCCTTAGCAATTTCTCCATTGACACAGTGATCTACACATACCCCTTTATAAATTTTTTGTAGTATCCTGTGTGTCCTAACGTCTCTCTCAATTGACAGACTATTTTTGGTGGTGGTAGGTTAACAATTACTGCAATCTTGGCAGGATCTACTAGCAAATCTTTCTTGCATACTATATGGCCCAATAGTATCCCAAAAGGTGTTCTGAAGATGTACTTCTTGATATTTAACTAAATCTGGCACTACCTACATCTTTCTAACATCATCCGCAAGACCTCTACATGGTCTTTCAATGGACTATAGACTGTCGAATCATCCAGATATACCTCTAGAAACTGGTGGATAAATTCTTTAAATGCAGCTATGACTAATCTAGAAAATATTGTTGGTGCATTGTCCAATCCAAACGGMATGACTGTATACTGGTAGGATCTCCATTCTATGGAAAAAGTGGTCTTGTATCTGTCTTCTTGTGCTATCTTGATCTGATGTTATCATGAGAACCCATCGATGAATGAATAAGCTTCATGTCCTCCTACATTCTCCAAGACTTCATCTGTGAACGGGGTAGGGAACATGTCATGTAGGCATGCATCATTCAACTTCCTCAAGTCGATGCATATTCTTATCTCTCTGTGTTTCTTCTCCTGAACTACCATTGGGATTGTCCATTCTGATTCTTATACAGGTTCTATGATTCCAGCCTCCAACATTCTATCGTTCTCAACTTTGAATTTTTTCTTATATATCAAGTTTAGTCTGTATGGTCGTTCTCTGATTGGTCTAGCCTCAGCTCTGAGTGGTATATTCATTTCGCCTAGCTCTCTTGCTATGCCTTTCATTTCTGTGAACGTTGTTGGGAACATGTCATTTTACTCATGCAATAACTTTGTTATGCTTTCCATTGTTTTTTCATCCCAATAGTCTCCAATGCTATGTAACGGACCGCCTCGTTACGACAACYGTTCGAGTGATAGGTGCACAATTTTTTCTTTGTGTTTAAGGTGTGTGCGTGCGTGTGGAAGTAACAACATACTTAACTCTACGTCGCCACTCAACGACCAACAAGACACAACCACAACAAAAGTAAAACTGACCACTAAATGTGACTGACCTCAATCAAGTACAACATAACTAAGAAGAACAAGTGCGCCCCTTACGGAAGGCGCACGACAAGGACTCGGACAACGAACGTTAAATTAATGACAAGGCAATGTCTAAGACTCATCCGTGAATGAATACTAGCTAGATTCTCCATATTATCTCACCATGCCTCCAAGAGTAATACCCTACCTTACCATGACCTTACAATATTGTGTTTTTAACATCATCAAGCATTCAACTTAACACTTATTAACAATGCAACTAAACCGGTATTATCATTGCAGTTGACAATATTAACATTGCGTTGAAACGTCATCATTAACATTTCAATTTAAACCAATACTAACATTGCAATTAACCAGTATGATCCTTGTAGTTAAACAATATTAACATTGCGCTTTAACGTCATCATTAACAATTCGAATAGAGCAAATACTAACAATATACATCACGCTTGAAAACAACATCCTTATTAGAAAAAGGTAATAGATAAAATAGCCCTATTTAAATGCCACATATTCTTGAATAATCAAAGATGACAAATAATAATAATGTTAAAATGAGAAGGATAACAATTATTTAATAAGTCAATATATATTAATAATGTCACATCTAAAAACACCAAACAACATGTCATAATAAAACAACCTCCATTAAAAGAACATTTAAAGGAACATTTAGAGATCATAACAATATTTAAGTTATCTAAAAGATTTACCTCCTATCCATTAGCTTAAGGGTCCTTAAGTTATAACATAACATATCAATAGTGTGAACATAACAATATTTAAATTATCTAAAAGATTTACCTCCTATTCATTAGCTTAAGTGTCCTTAAGTTATAACATAACATATCAATAGTGTGAACATATCAATATTTAAATGACCCATTTAAAGAACATTAAAGGAACATAACATTAAAAGAACATTTAAAAGAAAATAACAAATTTTAAGATAGCAATCTATTTAGAGAGGCTCCTATATGGACATAGCCTCATGATTCCAGGAATCTCAATTTGAAATATAACTCGCATCATTTTATTTTATTTTTAAAAGGGCAATCTTGTAATATAATAAATTTAAAAAGGACCAATACAACTATCCCTTTGCAATTGACATTTAATTTAGATGACTATCCACATTAAAAATAACCATAATTAAATAGCATTTAGTAAAATATTTCACTACAGGGAACAACAATGTGGCTATAAGAATCATTACATGAATATACAATGTACTTCATAAATTAAATAAGAATCATTACTTGAATATACTATGTACTTCATAAATTAAATAAGGACATTCTATACTGTAATAAAATCTAAAGTGACCAAGCCCAACTACATGCTATCGGTATTGTTAGCAATTAATTAATTTAAAAGGCAACTATGGGTAAGGCAATAAATTATATTCCAAGCATTCGACAGAATTTTAATCTTGACATCATGCATCATGCAACAGGANTTTTTTTTTTAAGGATGACGAAGATTAAAATCGATAATAAACAGTAGCTTCGCAATTGAAATTATCACCTTAGTTAGGTAACCCCTACTCGGATCAACAAGATAACCTTACAGTTGATATTGGCAGCGTGTAAATCGCAATTCAATGACAGTAATTAAAGGGGCAGTATAGAAAAAGGGCGAGTATCTAAAAACAGTATTTAAATACGGCAATAATTAAACGTGGGCAACATTGGAAAGGACAAAATTAACAGTATCCATGTTTTTTAAAAAAACACCATAGTTAAGATATTATTAATGAAAAAGTTGCTATCTGAAAATTCGCAACCCTCAAGGATCAGGTAAGGTAACACCGCATGTAGCAGCATGGCAGCGATATAGCCTCCATTAAAAATACAATAAATTTATATATATTCTAACCTAAATTTAAATGACAAATGAACCCAAAATTTTATCGGAATATTAAAACCATAAAGGTAAGAGCTAAAGTGAACCTAAATCTTACAGCTAAGATTTCTGCCAGAATTTTATCGACAACGAACCTAAAGAACCGGCATGATAAATGCCCTACAATTAGAACACTGCCTTAATGAGGCCAGGGTTTTACAGCAGCGTATCAACCAAAATAGCATTTGGGAATGTTTAACGTCCAACCATGAAATGGCATAACTGGAACCCAGTCAACGATAATATATTCTAACATCGGCGGATAGTAATAACTAGAACATCGAACAGCGATATGGTCTCCCTATGTTAAGCGATGGCGTTGGAACCCTAAGGTTAACATTGACTATGCCAGCTATAAGATGCTAAGAGAGTCCCTAAAGTTAGCACCCGGCTCGTTGGGATATGACGACAGTAATCTTAGTATCAAACTGTGAATGCCATACCCAAAATAGAAGGGAGCCATGCACGAATTTACGAGAGGGCAGGAAGGAACGTTGAGGTAAACTGTCCACTGGGCATGCCAAAATAAACGCCACGACTGCGCAACGCAACGATACCGCATATTGGATAGATGCAATTAAAAACGCAGCTCAGGATCACACCTGTAGAATAGAACGCCCACCCATGGAACGCAGTGATAGCAGCGGGAGAAGGGAAGATTTCCCAAAATCGAATGCCCAAAAATTCACAACGAAAACAACAAAAATTAATCAAAAGCCCACCCGAAATTTTGGTTTAGACGCCCATAGACAACAAATTACAACATTAATGTAAAACAAAAGCCCCAACAGTTTGACAATCTACCACTGAGAAGGCCGGGATTGTTTTTTTGTTCCGCCTATAAAAATTTTACACAAGCCGTGCAATGTCTCTATAAATTGGTTGCAAAATAAGTCAACTGAAAATGCAGGGATTTAAATTCCGTTCAACTACGAAGTTACCGAAGGTGCGGGGGTTTTCATTTTCATTTCCAGACAACTTTTAAGCTCTGGGTGCAGGAACTCTGATGGTTACTAAATTAATTATTTACACAGTCCCGTGCCACAATAAAACGCAGACCAGATTGAC
>JASDQU010293599.1:0-14583 GCA_032191745.1 Picea mariana
ATACAAGACCCAACTTGTAAACAGGAACCAACCTGATAGAATGAACCTTCATTCAATCCATTATATATAAATATATATACTTCGACAAATTGAACTACCCTATCTTCTCACCATTCCTTCTTGTTATATAGTCTTCCAACTAGTGTGAATTTGAATCATTGTGTCTTTTTATATTTGAACCATTGTACCTTTTTATTTAAATGATCATATTAATATTTAAATAATATCATTATTCCTTTTATCCTTTATTCATAATGCTCATGAATTAACTCTCTTTTAATCGTTACTGTGTGTCGGTTCTTTTGTCTTCACGATTTGATCACAGACATGGATGGACTCATAATATCGTTCTTATTTCACCAACAGATCATATTTGATATTTTATCGATTCTCTGTATTGTTCTAGTGTTAACTCTTTGTCGAATTAAATCTGTATGAGGCGCTTCCTACAAACCATTTACATATGACCATATGCACAAAACCATGGGCTTATTGTCTAATCAATGTTCCCAGTGTTGCCTCTTCTTTCTCTCTTTGTTTCTTTATTTCGTATGACCATAGGTGGTTACTAGGCGCTAGGTGAAGTGAGTGCTTGATCACTTATCAAAATCAACGGTCACATTTTAATTTCACAATGAGATGGATGATTGTTAGTACTTAAAGACTTCGTCCTTCATCCTTCGTGACTTCTAGCCTCTTTAAAAATCTCCCGGATAAAAGACGTGTGTCCATAATCTTCAACAGTTGATAACACTCTCTGAAGTAGATCAATGGTTAGCATCACTTCATGGTTTAATCTTATTCTATCCTTCCATTGTATTTGATCAATGGTTGATAATGCTCCCGAATTATATCAATGGTTAGCGTTAAATTCAACCTTCGACACTTCGGGTGTTTGCTAGTGGTGAAGCTCCTGAATTAAAAACTCCCGGAGTGACATAACTTGTTGATGTCACTTATTGGTGTGGCACTGATTGAGTGGCTGCCACATGCCACTTATATTCATGACTTATGCATACCTGAAGTGCCAACTGTACTTTGACACTTGTCATCTTTTGATTGCACCACTTTTCCTTGCTGACGTAGTCTTGGTGATGTGGATCTCCTTATGTGGCACATTTTCTTCTCATGGATCTAACGGTTGTCCTAACTTCCAAAAAGGATTAACCCAATCCAGCGACTATCGAGAATTTGGGTATTCAATATCTCATGCCTTTTGCCTTGCGTATCCTATCCTTCTAATTTCCTTGATCCAATGGTCGGGATACTTCCCAAAGTGTTCCTCATATCGGATGACTCATGTCCACTTCAGGACTTCGGCCTTTCTTACTTATCGTTTTACCTGAATTGTAACCTCCTCACAACTTTTAACCTAAAATGAATGTTGTTTGTTGATCGTGATCTTAGATTGACGACTCGATTTGTCTGCAATGATTCTTTTCCTTGGTTTAAATCCAATGGCTCTTATTTTTCCCAAAAGGTTACCTACGATCGTATGGCTCACATTTACTTCGAAACTTTGGCTTTGGCTAAAATTCCTTCATGCACATTTCCTTCAGTCGATTTTACCCGAAGTGGTCAAAGGCAGGCTGACCATGCATATGTCACTTCCTTGATCTCGGTCGGGATACTTCCCAAAGTGTTCCTCATATCGGATGACTCATGTCCACTTCAGGACTTCGGCCTTTCTTACTTATCGTTTTACCTGAATTGTAACCTCCTCACAACTTTTAACCTAAAATGAATGTTGTTTGTTGATCGTGATCTTAGATTGACGACTCGATTTGTCTGCAATGATTCTTTTCCTTGGTTTAAATCCAATGGCTCTTATTTTTCCCAAAAGGTTACCTACGATCGTATGGCTCACATTTACTTCGAAACTTTGGCTTTGGCTAAAATTCCTTCATGCACATTTCCTTCAGTCGATTTTACCCGAAGTGGTCAAAGGCAGGCTGACCATGCATATGTCACTTCCTTGATCTCGGTCGGGATACTTCCCAAAGTGTTCCTCATATCGGATGACTCATGTCCACTTCAGGACTTCGGCCTTTCTTACTTATCGTTTTACCTGAATTGTAACCTCCTCACAACTTTTAACCTAAAATGAATGTTGTTTGTTGATCGTGATCTTAGATTGACGACTCGATTTGTCTGCAATGATTCTTTTCCTTGGTTTAAATCCAATGGCTCTTATTTTTCCCAAAAGGTTACCTACGATCGTATGGCTCACATTTACTTCGAAACTTTGGCTTTGGCTAAAATTCCTTCATGCACATTTCCTTCAGTCGATTTTACCCGAAGTGGTCAAAGGCAGGCTGACCATGCATATGTCACTTCCTTGATCTATGGTCCATGAATTAATCTTTCCTTCCACTCAAATTGATCCAACGGTCGATGTGGACTGCAGAACCATAAATTGTGTGTCGTTTAGTTCATCATCCAAACTCTGCAATTGAAGTTGTGCGATTGTTGGTGGATCAACCACAGTCGTCGATATTTGAGTCGATGAGATCTAACGGTCTAGACTAATTGCAGGATTGGAAATAATGTGTTGTTTAATTCTCCCTTCATGCTCCACAATCATTTTGTGCCTTTGATATGGTGCTTTTGTATCCAGTGGTCATGACTTAATTTGATCATTGACCAGTCCTCCAATGGTCCTTCTCTTGTAATCTGTTGGGTCTAAACTAATTGTTGGATTGGAATTAACACATTGTTTAATTCTCCCTTCACGCTTCACAATCAATCCCTACCCTTGATCTGGGGCTTGTGTATCCAACGATCATGACTTGATATGATCGTGGTTCTGCAATGCACTTTCCCTTATGAGCTTCATGTGCGTCATTTCTTCTAAGCTTCTGATCTTCAGTCGCTAACCCTCCCGAGCTCTTAATTTGTTAGTCCTTCTATACATGGATTTTCTGATCTTTGTTCATACGAAATCATCATTATAATGCAATGAAATCGACTGTTGACATCAATGACAATATGTCCAACAATATCCCTTTTTTTCATTAAGGTCAACACTCTAACTTCATACACAAACTCCCCCTGTGATGATGCTTTTCTCTATGAAGTTACTCTCCCCCTTTGACATCAATGGAAAAGGGTAGCTCCCTTTAGGATCAACCTCTGTATGTCTGCATTTTGTTCACCAAAATATGAACTTGGGTAACTCCCCCTACATTCATGCTCTACCTTCCATAATTGAATGGCTCCCCCTGTCAATATGCTCTCTTTTCCTTTGACTACTCTCCCCCTTTGTTTCTGAAAGGGTAGCTCTTCCTGACAAGGTCTCTTTTCCTATTAATTTTAAAAACTCTTGGAATAATCCTTTAATTTTGTAGAACCCAATTTAAACTTCTTTTTGTATTTTATTTCTTTGGCTAACAAATTATGACTTCATCAGAATTTGATATTGTCCCATATTCTTCTATAGGCACTTCCTTTTCTTGGGCTTGATTTATTTCATATTGAATTTCACATTCTTTATTAGGACCTTCACCCATCATGTTCTTATTATTAATTTCTTTATTTTCAGGTGTAATATCATCTTTCTTGCTTTCTCCTTCATATTTTCTTCTCCATATCTTTCTATGAGATACTCTTCTTTTTGGATATTCTCTTTCTAATTGTGTTTTTGGAGATTTGTCATCTCCTTTCTTCTTCCAACTTTTATTAGTTTTTTTCACTGACATGAATGACTTATTCAAATATTGACTTTTTGTATTCTTGCAGTTTTGGGATTTGTGCCCAAACCTATCAAAGTTGTAACATCTCATTGTATGACAAAATTTTGTTGTGTGCCCAACAAAATTGCATCTCCAACATCTAATTGAGTTTTTGGATTTTCTTGTATATCCTTTCTCTAGTTTCTTGTAGTCCATTACTTTATGGCCAAAGCTATGAAAAGAAAAGCAATAGCCATTGAAGGTGTTTCCATTCTTGATTTTATTTTTTCTTGAAAGATCTGTCATTCGATTTTCTTCTTCCTTTTTACTTCTATAGATTCCTTCTTTAACAAAGTTCATGACTTGTAATTGCTTTGTACTTTCACCTTTTTCTTTTAATAAGGATGATCACTTCTCATGTTTGTAAATGGTGCTCCATTTGTTATTGTCTTCTTTTTTATTGTATCCAAGAATAGTTTTGTCATCAGTTGATCTTTGGCTCTTCCAAATCTTATCTAGGATAGCTGAGATATTCTGGAAATTGACAATCTTATTTGTCTTTTCATTCATCTTTTTGAGATTGACTATTTCTAACTTCAATATTTGACATAATTCTTTCTTTTTAGTCAACTGAATCTTCAAGGCTTCTTCCACTTCTTTAGCATGTTCAAGTTGAGTCTTTAGATTGATGATTATTTCTTCTTTCTCATCCAAGACTTCTTTTAATTTGATAGTTTTGTCATATGTCTTCAATTTTTCCATATCTTTTGTTAGATCAAAAACTTTAGTTTTCAATATTTTGATTTCTTCCTTGTATTCTAGTTGAATCCTTTTGAGGTTGATGGATTCTAATTCAAACATTTGGCATGATTCTTCCTTTTTAGTTATTTGGATCTTTTGGGTTTCTTCCTTTTTCTTAGCTTCTTGAATTTGAGTCATTATATCTGCATTAATACTTTCATTTATCTTTTTGAAATTGATGATTTCCAATTCCAACATGTGGTAAGAATTTTCTTTCCTTGTTAATTGGATCTTTAGGTCTTATTCACTTCTTTTAATATCCTCAAGTTGAGTGTTTAGACTGTTAACTAATTCTTTTGATTCTTTTAATACTTTTTTTCTTTTACTGTCATGTGTCTTTAATTCTTCCATCTCTTCTGTTAGATTAGTAACTTTTGTTTTCAATCTTCTGATCTCTTTTTCTTTTTCTTCTAGATGAACTCTATGTTCAAACTCTTCATGGCTAGATTGATCTAACTGTTGAAGTAACAACATATATTTGTGTTGGAGTTTCTCCAACTCTTCTAGAGTTCACATAGTTGTGTACTCAATATGATCAATAACATCCTTAGTAACTTCAATATATAGACCATTTCCTGGTTCGATACTAATTACTTCAAATGTAGTTATAACATCAGTCTTAAAATCTAATAGTTTTTCTTTAGTGAATACTAAGGTATTCATCAATTCCTTGATGAGGTTGTCTTATTCATTGTTAACCGGGGTTTGCATCAAATGTTTCATTTCATTCTGATTACAAATGTATTTCTCTGTATTATCTTCTTCAATCTGATTGCATTTTTCCTTTTCTTTATCTTCCTCCTTATCTTGATAAGAATTCTCTTCTTCTGAGTTTTGTTATTTATTCTGATAGGAATCCTCCTCATTAGAGTCTTTTTCCTTATTCTGATAGGAATCCTGTTTATCTGAGTCTTGTTCCTCACTTTGATAGGATTTCTCTTCTTCTTGTGTTTCATTCTGATAACAATTTTCTAGTTGGAGCCATAATTCTTTAGCAGATTTGTAGTGCCTCATATTTTGTTTTACTTGGTCTGAAAATACATCCTAGATTGATTTTAAGGCTACCAAATTGTTTCTCCTTGCCTCCTTTGCAATTTTGGTTTTTCTCTTTGAAGTAGTTAAGTGTCAGGAATTACTTACTACCAAATTCCAAACTCCAGATCCTCTTGACTTCAGATATCTGTTGATATTTTCCCTCCATGATAAATAATATGTTCCATCAAATAAGGGAGCTTCATTTGTGGAGATAACAATTTGTACACCCATTTCTTCTGAATCTACCTTCAGTTTTTAAACTGTGCTGAAGGAACCCACTTTGATACCAATTGTTGAAATGGATACTTGACACTAAGAGGGGGGGGTGAATTAGTGTCACAAAAATTTAGACAATTTTCCACTTTTCATAAATTAACTGAACAACATATATTTATTTCATTTTCTCAACCAATATATAAAAGAATGAATATTTTATTTATTTAAAAAACTTGAATGAATACATAAGATCAATCTTTGAATTTCATCTTCAAACAATTATGAGAGACCCAACTCTCTGTTACAAGATCCAACTTGTAGTTTTCAAATCCAACTGAGAAATGAGGAATCCAACCCTCATAACAAGTCTCATCTTGTTGATCTAAGATCCAACTGAGATGTGAGGAATCCAATCCTCATACAAGACCCAATTTGTAAACAAGCACCAACCTGATAGAATGAACCGTCATTCAATCCATTATATATAAATATATATACTTCAACAAATTCAAATACCCTATCTTCTCACCATTCCTTCTTGTTTATATAGTCTTCCAACTGGTGTGAATTTGAATCATTGTGTCTTTTGATATTTGAACCATTGTACCTTTTTATTTAAATGATAATATTAATATTTAAATAGTATCATTTTTCCTTTTATCCTTTATTCATAATTCTCATGAATTAAATCTCTTTTAATCATGACTGTGTGTTAGTTCCTTTGTCTTCATGAGTTGATCACAGACATGGATCGACTCATCATATCATTCTTTTTTACCAACATATCATATTTGATCTTTTATCGATTCTTTGTATTTTTCTAGTGTTAATTCTTTGTCAAATTAAATGTGTATGAGGCACTTCTTTCAAACCATTTACATACGACCATATGCAAAAAACCATGGGCTTATTGTCTAAGCAATGTTCCCAATGTTGACTCTTCTTTTCTCTTTGTTTCTTTAATCCATATGACTGAAAGTGGTGACCAAGCGTTAGTTCAAGCGAGTGCTTGATCACTTATCAAAATCAACAGTCACATTTTAATTGCACGATGAGATGGACAACTATCAATACTTTGAGACTTCATCCTTCGTGACTTCCATCCTCTTTACAAATCACCCAGATAAAATATGCATGTCTATAATCTTCAACGGTTGAGAATGCTCTCCGAAGTAGATCAACGGTTAGCGTCACTTCATGGTTTACGCCTATTCTATCCTTCCACTGGATTTGATCAATGTTTGATAATGCTCCCGAATTAGATCAACGGTTAGAGTTAAATTCGGCCTTCGACACTTCGAGTGTTTGATGGTGGTGAAACTCCTGAAGTAAAAACTCTCGAAGTGACTTAACTTGCTGACGTCACTTGTTGATGTGGAACTGGCTGAGTGGTTTCCACATGTTACTTAGATTTGTGACTTACACATACCTAAAGTGCCAACTGCACTTTAACACTTGCCATCTTCTCATTGTGCCACTTTTCCTTGCTGACATGGATCTCCTCATGTGGCACATGTTCTTCTCCTGGATCTAATGGTTGTCCTAAATCCCAAAAAGGATTAACCCAATCCAATGACTATCGAGAATTCGGGTATTCAGGATCTCATGCCTTTTGCCTTTCTTATCTTATCCTTCTACTTTCCTTGATCCAACGGTCAAGATACTTCTTGAAGTGTTCCTCAAATCAGACGACTCATGTCCACTTCGAGACTTTGACCTTTCTTACTTCTCGTTTTACCCGAAGTGTAACCTCCTCATAAATTTTAACCCAAAATGAATTTTGTTCGTTGATCGTGATCTTAGATTGACGACTTGATCTATCTGTGATGCTTCTTTTCCTTGGTTTAAATCCAACGACTCTTCTTTTTCCCAAAAATTTACCTACAATCGAATGGATCACATTTACTTTGGAACTTCGACTTCACCTAAAATTCCTTCATGCACATTTCCTTCGATCGATTTTATCCGAAGTGATCAAAGTTGGGTTGACCATGCATATGTCACTTCCTTGATCTATGGTCCATGAATTACTCTGTCCTTCCACTCCACTTGATCCAACGGTCGATGTGGATTGCGGAACCATAAATTGCATATGGTTTAGTCTATCACCCAAACTTCGCAATTAAAGTTGTGTGATTGTTGGTGGATCAACCACAGTCATCAATCTTTGAGACGATGAGATATGACGGTCTAGACTAATTGTAGGATTGGAAATAATGCATTGTTAACTCTCCCTTTGTGCTCTGAAATCAATACATGCCCTTGATCTGGTGCTTGCGTATCCAACGGTCATGACTTAATATGATCGTTGACCAGTCCTCCAATGGTCCTTCTCTTGTAATCTCACGGTCTAGACTAATTGCGGGATTCGAATTAACGTGTTTGTTGGCACAGGGGCAGACCCAGGGTTCAACGCTTCAACAACGCACCAAAAAAAACCTAACTACTGGCCCTTTTGGAAACACCTACTAAGTAGGTGATGTCTCACCCAAGGTAGAAGCAGGGGGGGTTACATGATGCAGATATATGTAACCAAGTTGGGACATTGATCTGTGATAATAACACTTTGAATAGTACTTTATTAACACTTAGGAACAACATGCATTAGTTCATTAATCTTATTAACATAACAGAACCTACCCTAATAATAGATCGGTGTAGTAATAATAAAGATTAAGCACTTCAACCACTTAGCACGTAGTAATGAGTTAGATCTAGTATTCATTCATCCTTAACACAAGTAAAGAACTAAGAAACAACAGATCTATCTATCATACATAATAACAAAGGCACTAAGCAGATAAATGACAAGCACAACATAGTGCAAAGAACACCAAAGACACAAGATATACATGGTTCACACCAGTGTGGGGCTATGTCCACCAATTGGTTTGTCTTCTTTATTATTCTTCTGAATCTTACATTCATCCGCTCCTGTGCACTAAGACATAGAGCCAAGCTTCGCATAGGACATGATATCTACGCACTAAGCACCAAATCCTCCTTCCAAAACTGGGTCTAGGCACAGAGCCAACTTCTCTATCAAGCACAAACCCTAACAAATACACATTTTGTTGCACAAAGAAACCCAAACTACTTGCACTTAGCTACTTTCTACTACTTTTCTCTTACATCCCTTCACTACTTCTACCTTACATTCTTACACTTATTTATACTTTTACAATTCCTTATAAAAAGGCCTAAACATGGGAGAACCCATGGGCCGACATCCCATATCCCATGGAAAAAATGCTAAGGAACCCCTTTCTAGGTCCACAAAGCCCGCAAAATAAGTGAGATCCTTGATCTCATCTCTGCCTAGAAACTCCTTCCTTGATCACTGTGTCAAAGTCCAAAATGTGGTCAAACCTGAACAAGGTTTCCTTGAAACTTGGTCGAGGGCCAACATGCCCCCAACACTCACTTGTGACTCGTCCCAAGTCACTCAGATCTAGGCAATGCTGCTTCGAAGGCCTTGAGCTTATCCCGAGATGCCTCGACTTACTGCTTCACCTGAGCCTCCTTCTCAACGAACTCATGGATTGTTTTCTCTGTAACAGGCCCTTCTAGGCGCTATTCCACTTATGCAACCACTTGGTTCAATTTTGAGCCCTGTCCCTCAATTTCTTTGAACACCTTATAGGATTCATCTTGCAAAGGTTGTAGCTTTTGTGTGACTTCCATTACCCTACCCTGGAGGGAAGTGATTTATTGTTGAACTGCACATTTTTCCTGATATCTCTTCATTCTCTCAACTGCAGTGAGGAGCTTCATCTGCGCCTGCACGGTGAATGCTTACTATTGTTCCTCTTATAACTGCGCTTCCATTTTCCTCAGCTCTGGATCTTCTACGATGCATTCATATGTATGTGCACTTCGATCGCTTAGTTTTTTTCACTCTGAAGAGAGGGATATGATCCTTCCTATGGATTTCTTGGCAGCTTCCTCCCTCTGGTCATGCACTTCTTACAAAGTGCTCGACACTATTTGAGACTCCAATTCTTCTATCCTGGCTTGAAGTTGTTGTATGGTCTCGGTGAGCTTCACTACTTGAGCCTCAACTGACTCATGGTCCTCCTATTCCAAGCCTAGAACATAGCGAAATTATTTATTCACTACCTCTTTGACTGTAGCACGTTCTGTGAGAAATTATTCTTTTTCTTTCTGTAGCTTCTCTTTGTCCTCCTGGATCATCACCTGAAACTCTTCTTTTTCATTTTCATAGGCGGTTACACAGTACCGTGCTACGCGTAATTGTTCTAAGGCTTCATCCTTATCTTGTTTCAAGGATTTTGTGGCCTTCTCCTTCTCTTCTTGGATTTTCTAAAGTTGAGCCTCTGTCGCATCTGCTAGTCTTCTCAATTGGGCTAGTTCATCCTCCAATTCTGTATTCTGTGGCAAGGAAGGAATAGTAGGCACTCTATGCAGATGGAACGAGTAGCTTGTTGTACTTCATTTAATTCCTTTTAGATCCTGCCATATAGTTCGTCCTTCTTCGATCCAAATTTCTACAAGATGTCCTCGGAATCATCCTCCATGGATCTGTGGACTAGACTGATATCGTCTTTCGTGAGCGTTGCCTCTAACTGGGGCTTACTGGCATGCGTCTTCTTTCTTACTAAAGGTTTCTTTGGAGAAACCTTCCTCTTCCGTGGTGTTACTATTTCAGTAGGGGGATCTTTCTACGATGTAGCTTTGCCTTCTCCTTGCTTTTCTCCTTCATCCCCTCCTCCTTGTCCATCCTCTTGGTCTTCTCCTCCTCCTCCTCTAGGTGAGCCAGATCCATTTTATTCAGAGGTGCTCCTCCTCATCGGTCTCTATATTCTGGATGTCTTTTTGCTTCTTCTTCTTCTTTGTCCTGCTAGACTGTCCCAAATGCTCGACCCGGGTGACCAAGGGGCTTCCTATGGTGTCAATTTCACAGAGCTATGCATCAAAAAAAGGTACAAGGAAATCCTCTAACCATTCCTTGGTGATATTCTCCATGTATTCATATGTCAACATGCAATATGATTTTAACTCTTCCTTTCTCTCATCTTTGTGCGTGATGATATAGATGAAGTGGGGATCTACCCAGAATTTTTCTATTGGTCTATACTGGTGCAGGGTGCGCAGTGTCATGTGTGGAAATGAATCGATGGAAACCTTCAGTTGATGATAATACGTATGGAACACAGTGTTTGACTGCCATTGCTTCGACATGTCATTGGTGTACCACAAGGTAAAAAACCTAGTGGCCAACAACTTCCATGGTTTGATCCCCAGAAATGTGCCTCCTTCAGGAATTTTCCAGGTGACAAATGTGATAAACACAATCAACCAGCTAAAGTGGAACTTGTATCCCAAATCCTAAGCTTCATGACATTCTTTTTCCAGTTCATTGACGAGGTAACTCACCCAATTCATTTGCATGCCCTCCACACATTTTCCTGCGAGGTCTACCATGAACCCGGTGGCCTGTGTGGGGCAGTTATTTCTTACAAGCTTACCAACTATGAGTTGGAAAGTGAGGTGCACTGCACCATCCTGTATAGAGGCTACCTTGTAGCCTCACTTTCCTTTTTCAACTTCACCATATCCTTCCTTGATGTGTTGTTCCAGGGAGCGGTCTGAGGCCTTCCATGGGTCAAATTATTGAGGGTCAGGTCCTTGCATGCTTAATCCTATAATCTAGTGGATCAGTGTCGGATCCACAGTAATCCGTCGGTCAAGCCATAGGTATCCACCATGATAGCATGACAAGAGAAGTTTAACGCAAGCGTTAACCTCCTGGTGGCAGCCAAAATGGAGAATATTCATCACATTTAGAATAGTGGACTGCGCCAATGCCTTAATCCATGGCTAGGAGACAATGTGAGGTTTCTTCCCAATTGACTTCGTCAGGTAGTGGTGGGGCGCTAGCATAGCATAGTTCTTTATGTCACCCATATTGAAATCGTTGTTCTTCAGTAGCGAGATATGTCTCAACTGACTTCCAACTACGCGTATTCCTTTCGGGATGTAAGCAATGATTAGGGTGTACTCATAGTCTCGGGGAATGTTTTCATGATTAATTGTTCCAACCAAAGGTAGGATATACTCTAGTATGATCGACGGGATATTCTTCACATTATCCAGATCGCTACGATGCTTACTTCGATGTTCAGTCGTGGGGTTAGCACAGCCAGAACGTCATCTATTCAAAGGGGAAGCCTGCAGTCCCCTAGTCGATGATGCCTGGACACCTTCAGATAACTTTCTATCGGCCATTATATTCTTGATAACCTCCTTGATAGACTTCTTTAATGCACTAGGTGTGCCCAACATTCTCACTTTTAAACAGATAGGTCAAGGTAGGTGAACAGACAGACAGGGTAAACAAATAGATCATGATGTCTAGCTTCGAATAACACAACTCAATACACAATCAATTCTCTTCTTGACTAAGATAATCACAGGTGGCAAAAAGTGGTTCCGATGTAGCGTCCGATGGGTTAAATAAGCGAGCGTTGTAATGGATTCATCCAACAAGAAGGAATGCTTCCATCAATGTGAATCTTTTCATTATGGCATGGTCTCAACATCCCAAACGTGGTCCATCATCCCATAAATGTGTTTTGTAGTAATTTTGGAGCATCGTTCTAATGGTCGGGGCACCTCCAATTGTCATATAGCTTTGCTAGCGCGAAGTCCCATTCTACGTGGTTCTGCTATTCTGACGAGGCTCAAATCCTACGAGCCTACCTCCTGCGAGGTTCTAATATGTGAAGTCTTCCATATGTTCTCTGTAGTTTCTTGCAGCTTTTCTAACTTATCTTTCTTTTTATTGAGCTTCATTTCCTTCTTTCCTGTGATCTGAGTCTATCTAACTATTTCTGGAATCCTCTTTCCATTCTTGTTCATATCTTCTCTTAGTGGAGTGACTTTGCATTGTTGATGTGCTCCCAAAGGATCTGAAGTTATTATTCATTCTCTTACTACTTCCTGGGTGGATATACTTATCTCTTGCATGGATAGGTCCTTCAAACCTTCTTGTATTCTTTCAACCTTTCTAGCTAATTCTCTTTCCTTTTGTTGCTTCGACTTATCCTCTCGTTCTTCTATTAGTCGATTTATTTTTCTAGCTATGAAATCCCTTATTTATTGATTTTTCCTTTCTGTAGCTTCCTCCTCTTCTTTCCTTCTGATATTATCTTTCTCAATCCAAGTCTTACCTAACAAAAGTGGGAAAGGGGCATTGTTCTCAACAAACTTAATGATTTCAAATTCTTCTTACATCAATGTTCCATGAATAATAATAGGTACATTAGTGACTATTCCACATAGGGTTATCATCTTTCCTTTAAACAAGCCTATCCTTCCCCAGTAGGCTTTCCCAAAATTTCCCAAGTTTCGTCTGTCATAATATTTACTTGTGTTTCTTCATCCAAGACACAATCTATGTCAAAGTCTTCTATTCTTTCACTTATGCACCATTTTACTTTCAGGATCTCTGGTAAACTGGCATATTTGTGATCATTCATTGTTTCTTTCAACTGTAATAACATAGTCTAAGCTTTCTATGATTCTTTCTCTTTATGATTCTCTAACATGCTCTTAGTCTCTTGACTTCCTTCATAGTTTTCTTCTCAGGTTCATTTGTTCAACTTTAGCAATCATCTTTGGACAATCCTAAACTTTATGACTGTTATCACTAAAATTTCATCCGCACATGGCGACAAGAACTCTGCATCATCAAAATAGGACTGAAGTCATTCATGGCATAGGATTAATTCCATAACATTGCAAAAGGGTCAAAAACTATACTAAGTGACCAAAAATTGAAGGGCGCTTTACAAAATATGGGTGCGCGCGCATATGCACGGAACAACAACATATAATGTGCGCGTATATGCACAATGCACGGTTTTTGGGTGAAAAAGCCGCGTGCCTGCTAAACGACGCATTTATTGAAATTGGTCGGCCTCCCAACCACTAATGGATCAACTCCCAAGTCGATTTGACACCAAATACGAGCTCAATCCTCATGGTGGGCTGGTCAAAGACCTAATTGATCCCTAAAGAGCCCCTTTTCACATTCCAAAGAGGTTGCATAATAACCCAATGCTAGGCTATAAAAAGCCATGAATAACCACCATTTTCTCAAGGAATTCTATGTATTGTTATGCTGCTAAGATTGCTAAGGACTCATTCTTTGGCAATAAACATTATAAGCTACATTTCATAGGGCTTTCCACCTCTCACTTGAGTGGATAAGCTTGGAGTTCTTTCACCCACATTTTCATCTTTTCTTTGTAAGGAAAGCAAGCTAGTGAGGGCCTCAAGAGCCTTCCATTGGAGAAATAAGGGACCCAAGTCCCCTTTCTTCATTGTGCCTTTGGATTTCATCAATAGATCAGCTTATACATTGGTGATATTGGTCCATTTGTATTTCTTTTTCATTTTTCCATATGCTCTTAGTTTTAGTTTGTTTTAATTTATTTCTAGTTTATAGTTTTGTTGTTTCTCTTTCTAACCTTTTACTCTACAGCTGTCATGTCTAGAAGAGCCCAACTGGGCATGTAAGCACCTTTTATTTGCTCACCAAGTGACGAATTGGGTGCAAACAGATTGGCAACCATACTGGGGAGTAGGTATCAATTCCTCCCTCATTTGGGTTCATTTTTCTTTCCTTTTGATTTCATTAACTTGCAGGTTCACAAACCGGCCTCTGCCGACCTGCTAACCAGACAATTCACCAAAAGATTGGGAGAAATCCATCCAGATTTTTCTTCTCAGTTTTTTTCCACAGGCGTGCGGTTCTTCCACCCCATAGGTGCGCATCATGCGTGCATGCGCCTATGCAACATTTTCTCCGTGCGCGCATGCACTTTATATCTCA